>JAFVLL020000737.1:0-19350 GCA_021397915.2 Tor tambroides
ATATATATATATATATTTTTTTTTTTGCCCTTTTTGATATCAGGTGTAAATCTGCTTAGAAAAGCACCACTAGCACAACTCTTGTTGAACTGCATGTTTTGAGATATCAATAATTCACATGGTGACCATATATTCTCTTGATCCCAGAATTGTTCTGGGTGGGATTTCTAAATTGACTAAATATCCAAGCATTGACTTTGTTTTCCTATTGTTAGAGTCACTCTATTTTGATTGGTTTGAAATGTCTGGAATTTAAATTTTGTTTTAATAAAACAAAATAAAATAACTAGAAATACAATAATTGTGTTTTCATGATCACTTCCATTTCCAAGTACTTGGGTATTTCTGTCCATCACTAATTTTCATACTGAAACAAAAAATTAAACACTTTACTTACTGGAATGTGTTTTGGCAGTAAATAATTAAAGATATAAGATTTACAAATGTCAAAAAGTGGGAAATTAGAGACATGCATGACACATAAATCTGACAGCTTCAACTCATCTTCATACATATAAAATGTACGATTATAACAAAAATAGAAACCATTACACACAGCCTAATAAAAAGCATCTGTATGCAAACAATCCGTCACAAATGCAGAGGTAATGACATAACACATTTACACACTCCCAATATTTGCACCTGCAACTTTAATGGACGCCTCCACTTAAAAAAAAACATGCAAAAAACCCAAGAGGTGTGTGCACCATTCAGAGGAATTACTGTTAATTATGAAAGCACTTAAGCCAGACCCACTCACTGCATTACAGCAGCACTGGACGTGGGCTGCGGTTCACTCATAATTGGATAGGAGAGTTCACTATATGAACGTGACAGAAGAAAATATCCGTGATGATAATAAAAAACAACTGTAGTATGAGTCAGTGGAGCACAGAGAGAGGTTAAAGCAGTTTGTTGCCACTGTAATTAACAATGTATGACTCTAGGCTTAATTTGTCAGACGTCCCTGTAACAAAACACGCTTCCCGCACATACATTTACTCACCCACACAGGTAAACAAAACACTGTGTGCCTTTGAAGAGCATGTGTTAAACGCTGCACACTTCTGGCTAATAATTAGCACACTACGCTTGACCAAAACATTAGGTCGCTACGACTTGCCAATTAATATTTGACCAGCACTTTACAGAAAGCATTATTCTCTTCAAAACAGACAAATGCACCTCTTTGGTATTTTAAGGCATGTCAATAACAATACATTTGCATATGTGGTTTATTCAGATCTCTTCAAGCGTCTATAATGTGTTTTTGTTGCATCCTTTTGTGTCAGACCATCTAGTGTACCACCTCACAGATCACAACAATCAAGCTGATTTGGTGTGATCACTTATTTTGTCACTTATTTTCTATATTCTGTTTCCAAACCAGATGCATTTGTCTGCCAACTCTAAAGTGAAAATTTTTATGTATGTCCACATTTTGGACCAATGTGATCTCACTGTAGGGCTGTTTGTAACTTTTTGTGATACTTCTGTATCTTTTTCTTGGCTTGTCCTAAGTAGTGAAGCAGCCCACAGTTCCCAGTATGCTCTGCACATTTGTGTTACTCTCCAAAGTTCCAAATAATATCGTAATCTAGATTTGCCCTTCATGACAACCAAGGGACTCTTTTTTTGTTTAAATGATATGCATTATGTTTATAGCTAGGGGTGCATAAACTTATGAGCTCTGTAAATCAAACAAAAACGACATTTCTGTCAGGACCACTATCATCAAAATGATTGACACTTAGCATACAGTTTGGATTGGCGGCAAAGTTTTGTTCTGGGCAAAAACAGCAGCAATAACCCCCTTAGGGTAAACAGAACAGAACAAAGCAGATATCATTAAGAATATTAATGATATTTAAGTGTAACAACATTATTCAAGATAAAAGGAGTCCGATTCAACAAGGAATATCAGAAAGCCAATTCCTGACTGTGGCGACAGGAGGAGTTGAGGATGGAAGAGGGGAATTTGCTCCTGATCAAACGAAAAAGCTGCTGAATAACATTGAATAGACCTTATATAGGAATGCCGTGATAAGCGTCATATTCCTATAGGTAGATGTGGATCAGCTGAGAGTCAGCTGATGCAAGCTTGACTCACGTGACCTGCCAGAAATAATGCTACACGCTTGATTTCACACACAGTTAGTGATATTCTAAGCTATAAGATGACAAAAAAACATGGATTCACTCACCCTGAATTTATACTGCGTGCTTCTTTTCAGGCCCTCTACAGTACATGTCAAGTTTTCTCCAGTGTACTTTGGGTGAAACTCTGTTCCCTATAGAAAATGACCATAAAACAGCATCTTAGTGACCTTACGTTACCATTAACACCACAGCAAGTAGCACTGAAAATCGTAAGGAATCATTCTGATTACGGTTCCACGTCATGATTTTCAATTCAGTTTTTTCAAGAGAGTGAGCCATCAATAACTGGTTCTAAGTAACTATATATTAAACCAAACTATTACTATTTCTCAGCAACATTTCAATGTTTTTACTGTAACACTGATGTACAGTAATTCTCATGAGTGTTGCATACATACTAAGTGCAATATGAATGCAAAAGACAGACATTTGACTATTTGTTGTCTTGGTGGATCAGTGCAGATGTCCAAAAACTAACTGGAGTTGAATATTAAGAAAATTATTTGATTCAAATGTTTCTTTAAAAATGATTCTCATCCTAATTAATGACTAGCTTCTAAATTCAAATGCAACCAAATGCCATTGGGTTCAAGTATGTTGAACTGTAGTATGTTGTTTTCATGTTATAACTGATGACGCTGTCATCTAAATGACATACAATGTTCTCCTCCTGGATCTCCAGCGTGTATGTGACGGGTTCCTCTGCGGTGCAGCCATCTGGTCGGCTCCACTCCAGCGTGATCCATGTGATGCCGGCACGCACCAGCCGAGGAGCGTGGGGCAGGTGGGGCAGACTTCCAGTCGTGTAGAAGACCACCTCGGGACTAAAGCCACTGACGAACAAAAAGAGACAGAAAATATTCAGAATTACACTAATATATGCACACACACACACACACACACATACACAAGAAGCTGTATAACGACCAGGAATAGTGTGTTTTTAGTTTTTTGGTTATCTGTCAGGAGGACATATAAATGTGTTTTGCATAAACTTTGCAGAAGAACTGTGTTCATTTGCATCCCTCTCAGGTCAGACACTTTAATTGAGTTTATTTTTAAACACAGTTCCAATATGAATAACTTCCAGGCTGATGTAAGGAATTTGAATAGTTTTCCTCTCCTTTCGATAGCGGCTTTAAATCTAGTTTCTTCCAATTAACTGGTTGTGACAAGTTTACTAGAGCCCTCAGTATTTACTGTGTGGAGGAGAGTGTCTATAACTGCCACTGGGAAACAGGAGATATTAAATGAGCTTCTCTCAGTTAAAGAAGTGATAAAAAAAATGTCCTCTTCAGACTGGGCAAAAGGTGGTTTGCTGGAGGTGGAGTCTCATATTTCAGCATATTGCTTTACTCTCTGAATGTGTCTCTGGTATTAATGTCAGCAAATGGAGGAGACGAGGGACGGCGCTGCATTCAGAGTGATGACTATCTTCCCTGAACAACTTCATGTCCGCCCACTGGACCAAACTTATAGTTATATTCTCTAGTTATTCTGTAGATGGGGCCAAATGGCTTTCACTCCTAATCAAATTGTTCTTAAATGGAATAAATAAATAAATAAATAAATAAATAAATCTACATAATAAATAATAATATTAAAGTATATCAATATAAATTATTTACAAATTATTTTTTTTCTATGTGTGGAAAAATATATATAGGTGGTGAAATGGAGAAATAGAAGAGAGCGAGAGCGAAAGAGAAAGACAGAACACTCCAATGGCCGTCTGTTCTCCTGAATCAAGGTGACTTTATGGCTCTCCTCCGCCATTAAGACTTGAGGGATGGTGATACGATGAGATTACAGAGGGATAATGGTATTGTTCTGTCACACACAGGGTTTAATAATATGCATCCTGTACAGCAACCCATAGAAAGTGCCTTGTTATCCTCATATTACCTCCTAACATAGTTGGTCAAACAATGTTTAAATATTTGGCTATATCCCAATTTGCACACAACCAATTCTAAAAAGTACGTAACATTAATGTTTTAATGCATTTAAATTCTTTGTGTAAGCCTAGAAAATGTTTATGCATGCAATTCTGCAGTGATACCTCATTCCAATGTCGTTGCGTGCTGCCACTCGAAACGTGTAAGCCATGGCTGGGCACAGATGAGTGAGTTTGTAGTGCCTTTGGCTTCCGAAGTAACATTCTCTGAAAATGTTGTTCTTTTTGCCCTAATAGATGAAGCAGATAATTAACACATACATTTCAGACACTACATGCATAAAATCACTGAAGCCATTCAGCTTATGTAATGATGGCAGGAGTTAGAAATGTATGAGTGGCAACAGTGTGCTGTGGTCTGTGAAGGATGAAGAGACATCACTCAGATATGAATGTTTAAATAGAGTAAATGTGAAGAGGACTGATGTCAAAAAGACATCATTAGTGTTCAAAATGTTGAAATGCAGTTCATCCAGATGGTCCTTTACTAAAAATGTGAAAAGAAATTGAATAATAATGATGAAAAACTTTAAAAAGTCTTTCTTGTTAACCAAAAAAGCAATACCTCATCCCACTCTAAAAGGTAACTGGCGATTTTTGATCCATTATCGACTGGTGCCTGAGGAGAGATATAAAAAGAAACAAATTAGAACTGCACAAAGACAAGGAAAACTGGATGAAAATCTTATTTCCTGATAAAATAAGTTAAGTAACAGCAAGTACTGTCTGTGCACTGGACTACGAAAATCGTAAAGTAGTGATGGGGAGTCAACTATGTTGTTGTATACAACATTGCACACTTTTTCCAGTCCTATATAGTGCATAGCAGTTGAGTGCACCATATCACCAAGGACTGAATGAAATGAAGTGAGGACTTCAGACACCGACGTGTTAGTGTTAAGCAACAATGTTAACAGGCTACTCATTTCAAGTTAATGCCATTACCCAATTTGGTGTTGTTTTAATAATGGAAATTTAAGACTTTGTGATGAGAAAAAATTGAATACATTTAGTGTGTAATAATGAGTGCAATCTTGTATTCTCTTTTTGACCTGTTTGGATTTTAAGTAAATGGAGTCAAGGAGTCGATTCCATTGACTCACCAGTGGGAGTCAAATCCGAAAAACAATCCCTGTTTAAAAGGATAGTTCAGTCATTTACTCACACTTATGTTATTCCAAAACCCTTATGATTTTTTTTATTATGCTGAACATGCATACACACACATATGTATGTGTGCAAACAAGAAGACAAATGTGTGTGTGTAATATATATATATATATATATATATATATATACACACACACACACACATATATACACATACACACAGTGGGTACGGAAAGTATTCAATATTTGTAAATTTTCACTCTTGATTATGTGTTTTAGCCATTTGCTAAAATCATTTAAGTTCTTTTTTTTTTTCTTCAATGTACACACAGCACCCCATATTGACAGAAAAACACAGAATTGAAGTTTTGTGATTTATTAAAAAAGAAAAATATCACATGGTCCCAAGTATTCAGACCCTTTGCTCAGTATTTAGTAGAAGCACCCTTTTGATTCTAATACAGCCATGAGTCTTTGGGAAAGATGCAACAAGTTTTTCACACTTGGATTTGGAGGGATCCTCTGCCATTCCTCCTTGCCAGATCCTCTCCAGTTCTGTCAGGTTGGATGGTAAACGTTGGTGGACAGCCATTTTTAGGTCTCTCCAGAGATGCTCAATTGGGTTTAAGTCAGGGCTCCGGCTGGGCCATTCAAGAACAGTTCAGGGTTGTTGTAAAAGCACTCCTTCGTTATTTTAGCTGTGTGCTTAGGGTCATTCTCTTGTTGGAAGGTAAACCTTCAGCCCAGGCTGAGGTCCTGAGCACTCTGGAGAAGGTTTTCGTCCAGGATATCCCTGTACTTGGCCGCATTCATCTTTCCCTCGATTGCAACCAGTCGTCCTGTCCCTGCAGCTGAAAAACACCCCCACAGCATGATGCTGCCACCACCATGCTTCACTGTTGGGACTGTATTGGACAGGTGATGAGCAGTGCCTGGTTTTCTCCACACATACCGCTTAGAATTAAGGCCAAAAAGTTCTATCTTGGTCTCATCAGACCAGAGAATCTTATTTCTCACCATCTTAGCAAACTCCATGCAGGCTTTCATGTGTCTTGCACTGAGGAGAGGCTTCCGTCGGGCCACTCTGCCATAAAGCCCCGACTGGTGGAGGGCTGCAGTGATGGTTGACTTTCTACAACTTTCTCCCATCTCCCGACTGCATCTCTGGAGCTCAGCCACAGTGATCTTTGGGTTCTTATTTACCTCTCACCAAGGCTCTTCTCCCCATTAGCTCAGTTTGGCCAGCCGACGGCTCTACAGGAAGGGTCTTCCATTTAAGGATTATGGAGGCCACTGTGCTCTTAGGAACCTTAAGTGCAGCAGAAATTTTTGTAACCTTGGACAGATCTGTGCCTTGCCACAATTGTGTCTCTGAGCTCTTGGCGATTCCTTTGACCTCATGATTCTCATTTGCTCTGACATGCACTGTGAGCTATAAGGTCTTATATAGACAGGTGTGTGGCTTTCCTAATCAGATCCCAATCAGTATAATCAAACACAGCTGGACTCAAATGAAGGTGTAGAACCATCTCAAGGATGATCCAGAAGAAATGGACAGCACCTGAGTTAAATATATAGGTGTCACAATAGGGTCTGAATACTTTAGGACCATGTGATATTTCAGTTTTTCTTTTTAATAAATCTGCAAAAATGTCAACAATTCTGTGTTTTTCTGTCAATGTGGTGCTGTGTGTACATTAATGAGGAAAAAAAATGAACAAATGATTTTAGCAAATGGCTGCAATATAACAGTGAAAAATTTAAGGGGGTCTGAATACTTTCCGTACCCACTATATATATATATATATATATATATATATATATATATATATATATATATACACACACACACACACACACACACACATACATTGGTCTTCTTGTTTTCTAATTCAACATAATAAGAAATGCTTCTTGACCACCAAATCAGGATATTGGGATCATTACTGAAGGATCACGTGACACTGAAGACTGAAGTAATGATGCTGAAAATTTAGCATTGCCATCACAGGAATACATTACATTTAAAAATGTATTAAAATACAAATCAGTTATAATACTTGCAGTTGTAATAGTATTTCACAGTATTATTGTATTTACTGTATTTTTGAGCAAATAAGTGCAGCCTTGGTAAGTATGAGAGACTAAAATTTATTGCATGAGTCATATAGACTATTTTAAGGTGCTTTCTGCATTTTTGAGGCCCCTGGTCACCATTCCCGGTCACTGTATAGAAAAGGGTAGAGTGATCCCAGATCTTTTTCTTCTCCACCTTTCATGCTCCACAGAAGAAAGTAAGTTATATAGGTTTGAGGAAAAACGTGAGGGTCAGTAAATGATGACAATTTTCCTTTTTGGGTGAACTCTCTTACTTGATCTCTTTAATACTTCAGTACGAAGAATGGAACATCTCCTTCAAATCTACCAGACTCATTAGATTTGAAAAAAGTTCTCATTTGTCATAAAACTTCACAAACTTTAAGCTAAAATGTACTTTCAGTGAAGAATTGATATCTGATGCCCTGGAAACTATCTGGCTATGGTTTTAACTTCCATACTAGTATTGATAAACAGTGCTCTCACCTTCCACTGCAGGGTGAGCGTGCTCTTTGTGCGGTGGGATAGTTTAGGGGGCAGCGGGCAGTCTGGGGTACTGCTGTGGGTGGTGAAAGCCCCCACCTCAGAGCACAAACCCTTCACAGAATTGCACACAGCGTTCACTCTGAGAAAGACAAACACATAAATTTAGTAGGCACAGTTCATTCAAAGTCACCTATACTGCATTTATAGCAGAGAAAAAAAATACTTTTTTGCATTCCACAGTAGATCGTTTTTGGGAGAAACTTATAGTGCGTTCGATGTGCATTTTATCGCTAATTGAACTCATGACCTTGGCACTTCTAGCAGCATTTAAGTTACAGGAAGAAAAGCACAGCTGGGCCTTGTTCAATACTTTACTACACTACAATCAGAATTTCAATGTATTTTCTGATTGAGTGCACATTGCTTTTACAATGCTGGGAAATTGCTTTTAAAAAAAGATGAGCTAACAAAAAAAAAAAATCTTAAAAGTGCAGCACTACACTCATTGCTTATTCCGGTGCTGGAAAAGGTGGGACAAAAGTCATCTAGACACACATGACATTTCCCAACAGGTCGCTCAGATTTATAGAGAGCAAAAAATAATAACTCTTAGGGACAAATAGGGCGTTCAGGGTCACATCTAACTGCAAAGATGAAGAGTCTCCCAACATCCTTTAATCAGAACATATATTCAGTTCCTAGTTCAACTGCTCCCAGGGGTCAAAGGTCGTCTGACAACTTAGCCGACAATTTCAATGTGTTTTAATGAGGATCCAGGCAAACCGACCTCCAGCACTGGATTCTTCTCTAACAAGAGCTCCCGATGACAGAACAGACTAACAGCGCCTATTCGTGGCGACACAGATTCTATCGAATGTGGGCTTGAAAGGTTCTTTGAGGAACAGTACATGCATCATATTTAATCTTGACCTTTCCAGCGCTGTGATGCACGGCCCTTTCGGCTCAATTAATCACAGGTAACAGGCAGACCATTAGAGAGACATTTAGGTAGAGCTAAGGTCATTAAAGAAAAGTGGAAGTTAAAAATGATGACTAATATTCCATTAACGTTAACTTTGATTATATAAAAAAGACAACTGCAGATAATTGGATCACTGTAATGACAACAATGATCATCCGAAATAACATGAATTTCTGTGACAATGGGCTGTAATCACAGAAACAGTTTGAGGTATTCGAACCACATGGCAGATCGCAAGAAAGTTGACAGCTACACTTACCTTACGTGGTAGTCTGTTGCTGGTCTGAGATCTTTTAAATTGCATTCCAACTCCTCTCCACTGAAAGGACACACATACATGATGGTTACCGACCTTAATGGATGCCAGCAATAGAGTTGTGGTGTTCAAAGCACAAAATTGACTTTCATAAGAGATGTTGTTCAGTTATTGCGCACAACTGCTCAAGGGAACAAACTGTGATTGTTTTTGCCTTGATAGATTTTAGGGTTTCCAGCGATCATTTTTCCTTGTAGTGTGACTATATGTTGTTAGATGTCGCATTGGTGCAACGCCAAAATTGCCCCATTCTTTCAGATTGTGCGCTGTCATATTCTTTTTGAGAGTGGGAAACAACAAAAGGAAAACACTCAAAAGTGGTCTGGAACGGCGCTACCCCACCGTGAGGCCAAATTGAAAGGCAATGCACAAACCAATTTTAAACGCAGCGAGAGTAGTGCATCCCATTTAAACTGGAAACAATTCTGTTACATAAGCCTTGATGGAAAAAGCAAATGATTTTAATATGCAAGTTAAAACCATATTAAACATCCACAATGGTGCAGTGAGGAAAAACTGATTTATGCACAAAAACAAATTAGAAACTGTATTAACAAGGGTATTCTAGCAGCAAGGTTCCATATTTATATAAAACATTATGGTATTCAATATATATTATACTTATAAAGTTTGGAGTCAGTTAGATTTTTTTTTTTTTTGAAAGAGACTCTTTGAGAGACTAAGACCAAGTTATTTTGTAGCTTTGGGTCAAAAAGCTGAGTTATTTGAATGTTTTTATGTGGTTTGCTGTGCTATTTTTGTAACCATAACTTAAACTTAAATTTTGACATGTTTGGATACTGTTTGAAGCCCTGATTTGTGTGATTTTAATTTAGCAAGATATACAGATATTTTAAAAAAATATGTAAAATATAATAATAATTATGAACCCAAAGTATCATTTTACCATTTACCATGATATTTTTGTGGAAACCACAGGACTTTGATTAATAGAAAATTCAAAAGAACAGCATCTTTACTGAATAAAAGTATTAATTTCTTTCCAAAAAAAAAAAACAAAAACAACAACTTCTGAACAGTAATATAATATAATATAATATATATCATTTTAAAAATAAAGTAAGATTTCACCAGCACCACTACTCTCATATTTTAAATCTGAAGCTTTGAGTCATGCTTTGAGACTCATGCTTCAAAGTGGTGATGACAGGGTGTTAGGGGTCTGATTATCTTTCCTGTCTGCTCTCTGGATATTGAATCATACACATCCTGAAGGGAGAACAGGCTGCATTCAATGATTCTTTCTGCTCGATGGATGATATATTCATGTCTAACTTGCTCCCTTGTGGTGAACACTGCTAATTTATGAGAACATAAAGACTTCTCAAGGATCCTGAGCGGACTACACAGCTCCTCTGTGATAATACTCTGGTCTATCTTACCTATAGATGACGCGGTACTGGCCGTTACGACCCTTGTCTGAGAGAGTGACCTCGTAGCTGCAGGTTAAGGGGTGTCCGTTACTGTGCCTGTCTCTGTTCTGGAGGCCTGCTGGTGGAGACCAGGTCAGTCGCACTGTCCGGGCCTGGATATTAAAAACCTGTTGATAAACACAGAACAAACAGCATCAAGAACCTGAAACAACACTAAGCATATCAAATGTCTCTCAATCTGTGGATCTGTAAACTTTTTTACTATGAAATATTTTTAAGTATTCAATTTCTTATCTCAATTAATATAATCATAATGCAGAACCACCATCACACAAATGTGCAGGACAAACAAATTACTATTACTGTGTAATCCAAGACTAGAAATTCAACAAAAGTGAATGACATTCACTTCAGAATCCAAAAACAGTGATTAAAGGAGCTTTCAAATGTTGCTGCAAAGAGCTCCAGCAAACCAGCCAAATCCAATTTAAGACAAAAATTGGAAGGAGCAAGTCATTTTGAGGAGAGTTTGTGGGATTGTCATTTCATTATGAGGTTAGCATACAGCTAAAACCATTCATTTGCTAAACCTACCAGGATTATAGACCTGCAGATAAAAAGGAGTAGCCTACAAAGAAATATGGATCAACAAACAAGAGAAAAAGCTGTGTCAGGTAAGAAATTACTCAAAAGTCTGTTTCTAAAAATGTTAAAGGGTAATTTAAGTTGTACAAGCATAAAACAAAACAAACATTCCTTAACTTAACTGCAGACTTTTTACCACAGGCTAATGCTAATGTTTAAGGCCTGCAATCTACACAGCTTTATACCTCTGCAAGGCCAACTATTTATGTGTCAAACACAGAACTGAAAGTATAAATGGAAAGAGACAGAGCAGCTTTAACTCCTCTGATAACAGGTAATTCAACGTAACATGGTGTATGAGGGAATAACGCTGACATGAATGAGATACAGACGTCTCACGCTAGCTTCAGTCAGGGAGAAGCAATCTAACGCTAGAACCGAACAGCTCACAAACACAATCTATCCTGCGTAAGAGTAACTGCAGGTGAAAGTATGTCCGTGGATAAGCTATGGTTGTTGCCTCTCGGATGGGCACAGCTAGCATTGCCACTGGCACTTCTAAAGATACAGCAATATGTTCTCAATAAACCGGCTGCCATCAGATATGGCTTTCTCACAGAGACACTTTAACCAAAGTGAAAAGCTCAGAGACCTATATCTTTTTTTTTTTTTTTTTTTTTGTTAATGTAAGCTCTTTTCTTGTGACTCATCCATAAAGTTCACGGTAAGGACACTCAACAGCAAGTTATGCTGTGTCTTGGCAAGGCTTTGGCACATGGAAATGAAATTTAGCATATGATCTTAGATGTTTGGTAAGAAGTTTGGTGACAGTGCCACCTACTGTCCTGTTCAAAAGTTGTAAATTATGTCATAAATATCATCATCTTGCTTTATTTCTTTGGATCATGACTCAATCCTGAACTGCATCACCTATACTTGGAGCGTATGAAATGGTAGATGTTGGGAACAACACCTGCCACCGAACACCAGGCATACAAAGGAATTGGCACAAGTCTGTAGTAGCCAGAGAATTTCTGTTTTGTGTTTTGCTGGGAGAGCTGCACCAGCTAAATTCAAGTTCGTGAAGAAACTGAACCAGAAAGGCAGCTCCATTACTGGCTTTTGCAGAGATGAGGATGAGGGCAAATTGAAGTCCATTACTTTCAATCCCACACAGTCCTCCAGAAAGCCTCATCTTGAGACACATTAAGCCACAGACGTTTTTCAGACTCCCTGCCTCCTGCACCCATCATGGTATATTCCTTCTGTGCTCTTGCATTTTACCTCACATTTTCTTCCATTAATGGAAATGCTGGTATTTTATTTTATTTTATTGCATATACACCGTCCACTACCATTCAAAAGTTTGGGGTCAGTATGACTTTTAAAATGTATGAAAGACGTCGCTTTTACTAAAAAAAGCTGCATTTATTTAAACAAAAATTAGAAAAAAAAAAAAAAACAAACTAGTAATATTATTACAATTTAAAAAAAAAAAAAAAAAAACCTGTTTACTATCTTAATATATTTTCAAATGTAATTTATTCCTGTGATGGCAAAGCTGAATTTTCAGCAGTCATTACTCCAGTCACATGATCCTTCAGAAATCATTCTTATATGCTGATTTGCTGCTCAAGAAACAATTCTTACTATTATCAATGTATGCAGTATGTATTTTTCAAGATTCTTTAATAAATAGAAAGTTGTTACATTAAAAAATGTAACAATGAAAAAGTTTTTACTGCAACTTTTGATCAATTTAAAGTTTACTTGCTGAATAAAAGTACAAAAAATCTTACTAACCCATATATTTTGAACCATAATGGATACAGTGGCACTTTCTATGTGCTATAAACAACGTATAGTAAGAGAGACGATGTATTGTTGAAAGTACTGCTACTACTCAATGTCAAAAGTTTTGCTAAAATGTAATACATAGACAGACATTGATGTAGTTTTCAGACACAGACAGACAGAAAGGGAAACAGATGCCTGAATTTAATTGTTGTCATTATTAAATATAATACAAATATAATTCCTGTCTGTCTAGACTATCTGTTTTATTTGCAGTGTTAACACACTGATTTTCTTCTAAACTGCCTTAATGTCACTAATGTTATAATAATGAGGGATTAATATAAATGAGACAGCTGCTCAAATATCACACACACAAACAAATGCACGCAAACTAAAACACAAAACAGAAAAGATGATTGATGAATACGGGCTAGTTTCGCTTCTGGATTATCACTTAAAGTGACAGAGTGTCCTTAGATACTCCTGAACTAAACAACAGAAAGTGCAGCAGCCTGAGTGAACACATGGGAAAAGAACAGAGCAAAACATATCGGTCAGAAAACATTGTTTTGATGGAAATGTTCACCCAGTCAACCACTGCTTGACAGTGGACCATAAAATCAAACAAAATGCTGCCACTATGTGGCTGCAATGGGAACAGTTTGGAATTGTAAACAAATCTGTGACTTTTACCAAATGTCTTCCTTATGACATATTAAAATAATTAATCATGTTGTGTTGTTTTATGTGTGCTTACATTTGCAGCCTGTACTTTCCTTTGGCCAATAAAGGACATCATGTTTATCTGATAACATTAACTCATTAGTATTTTTCACTTGTGAGGTTTTTAACTCATATTCTAGACCCACCTGTGGTTTTTCCATTCCCGAGAGAACATCCTGAACTCTCTTTGCTTCTGAATCATGATCTGCAGGCAAGAGAAAGTGGAGAAGAGAAAGAAAAACAGAAAAACAAAAGAGTGTTATTCCATTATGAATCAGCAGGGGTCAGGTTTACCTCAGAAACTGAACAGAAGATTAAAGCATAAAGTCTTAAAGGGATAGTTCACCCAAAAATAAAGAATATTCTGTCATCAAATTGCTCCAAACCCAAAAGACCCAAATTTTCTGTTTTTTGTTTTGTTTTTTTCCCCATCATTTTAGGGTGAGCTATTCCTGTAACCAATTTTCCAGGTCATGGACTTTTATGAAGAAACCTTTCTCAAGAATTTGATGAGAAAACAGCAATGTGTTTGAAAACAGAATATGGAGTTGAGAAGAAACAGAAGGCCTTTTTTGTGTTGTGTCAATACTTTTTGCACAAGGCATTGGAAAACTTTCCAGAACCACAGAGGAGCCTGCAGACCCCACTGAAAGAGTGCTAGCACAGCAGACACATGAGCAGTTGGAGCTTGTGCTTCTACGTCTCAATACTGAATCATGTCCATAACTCCTACACAACTCCCATGCCAAATTGAAATCTGCACGCGGAAAAAATGCTCAATTACCTCATGTTCCCAAGGCCGGATTAGTTTACTTAAGCTACCAGATCATCAGCGACAGACAGTCTGACAGAATACCTTAAATCTTTACTGCCTCATGTGGTTATACACACACAGATGCCCATTAACCCCTGATTTATAATTTCCACTGCGGATACAAACACACAGGATCCACGTGAGCCTCTCTATAAGAAGTCAACTTTTCTCCTCTGGGAATATTTCACTCTGGATGTCAGTATTGTAAATCAGTGCATACAGAGGAGTTCATGTGTGTAGCCTCCCCATGGTATCTATAAAATTCTCTTCTTTTGATAAAAGGTTTACTGAAGTGAGAGTGGATTATACAGCACTTAGAGCTGATGTAATTCACTTGCTGAGAAACTACTGACATTCGCCTCCCCTTTCTGAGTTTCCTCTTCCAGAATGTCAGTATGAGTAGTTAAATCAAATGAAAAAGTGTATGTGTGTGTAAATGGGCAGTTGACATCTACAGTGCCCTGCGGAGTGATACTATTTAATCTAAAATATTTTTAAAGAGAATTTTTCTAATTCTTTTATTATTTAGGGTTCCCACACTTTTGAAACAGGGGTTTCCCATGAGCTTTGCAGTTGTTTGTGATTACTGGATAAGGATTTTTTTTTAATGCATAAAATTTGACAGACATTGCTGAGCAGACTTATTTGCATGAGCTACCATTTTTTAGTTAATATATTTAAACAGTGATATTGTATACATTTCTCCAAGACAATATACAAAGGCCCGCCTATTCAGGTGTACAAATAAAACAAAAACAAAACAAAACAAATAAACAAAAAAAAAATTAAGTTAGTTTTATATTGTACATATTGTATTTTTTTGTAAACATTTTATTTATTTTTTGATGCTGCTTTTTGAATTTTTGCTCTAATTAAAAATGAACTAAGAGCTAAATGTTGTCAGTTAATATTTTTATAACAGCGCTCTCAAAAAGAAGAAACTGAGAAATAAAAATGTATGTACTGTGTGTGTGCGCGTATATATATATATATATATACACATATATATACATATATATATATATACATATACATATATACATATATATATATATACATATATACATATATATATATATATATATATACATATATATATATATATATATATATATATATATATATACACATATATATACATATACATACACATACATATATATAAATAAACAATCTTTTTACAGAAATTTAACTTTTTTAAATTTCACGATTTTTAGTCTTCATATTAATTGTAAGACTACATTAAATAATTTTGATAATTTGACCAATCACAGCAATGATAATATAATACATATACACAGTCATAAACAAACTGAAAAAAAAACTGGTTCATAGACACATTATTTATCATCCACCCAAATACACTACATGAGTATGATTGATGTGTGTATTTATTTCTAGAGTAGAGAGCACACTGGGAGTTCACAGCGCCTCTGGGCCTTCATGAGTCACAGCAAGTGATGTCATACACAATCACCTTAACATGACCCCGGGAGGTAGGCACAGGGAACACTGGCTTCCCCGAGAGACGGAAACCTTACTAATGCAGTGTGTATACATGTGTGTGTGCTTGAGTGTGGGTGACAAATTGAGTTATTACTGAGAAGTGATGAGTAATTGTCCAGATGTGGAAGAATATGAGGTCGCCTTCCTCTTGCCATTAACAGAGCACTCATTTTAATCCAAAGATGGAGTCATCTTTGTAGAGTCACAGTCTATATGCGAGATTGGTGTCTTGTAGCTTTTAGTCCATATTTTAGTCTATATCTTAGTACAGCAAATTTATCCTTCACTACACTGATTACTGTCCAGTCAAATGTCTCCTGAATGAGCATGTCTCTCCCCCAATACACCCTGCAACTAACTAGCAAAAAAAAAAAAAAACAGACAGGGATGTTGATATGTCCTGCTAAAACTTCCTATTTCAAAAGGAAATACGTCAACACAGTAAACAACACGGGCTGATAATGCAGTTTTCATAGGGTCTATAAATCATCTCCGCAGGGGAATGACTGCCTGTTCATCACCTCCACACTCAAACTAGTCATTAGGTTCACTTCCTGTGTGTCCATCCTCTCCTCTCCTTCCGCTACTGCCCTCAGAGGGAACCTCTTTCAGTTTTGCTGCTGCCAAGCTCAGCATTCGACTTTCCAAAGCTTCACGTCTGTTTCTCATGCATGCAGTCTCCACAGGGAGCCGTAGAGTCAAGGCAAGCTGCTCACTCTCTGTCTCACCCCCCTGCCACGTTCGGAATAACTGCTGCTTCACAATATATAAATGAAAATAAACAGAGGAAAAGATGATGACAGAAGAGGAAGAAAGAAACAAACATTTCTCATTTTAAAAGTAGAGCTGGTTAATTCTATTCTGCATGATGCTGAATAATTTCAATTTCTTCTTTCTTGTGTCTCTCTGGATATCTGGGGTGGACAGGAGTTTCTGCCTTCAATTATAGGCTAAGGTCAAAGGTGGGAGAGTGGAAAAAGGTGGGGGGTGGGGGGGGGGGGGGTGAGAATAAGGAATGTGAAAAAAGGGACTAAGACTAAGTGAATATAAATGACAGAAAGAGAGGAAAGTGAAATATGAAAGGGAAAAGAAAATATTTGACCAAAGCCAACTAAGGAGAGGTGTGCTGTTGCCTTTCTAAGCAATCGGACTCAATAATACGATTTTTTTTTTTTATTTCCAGATGACAAACAAAACACTACACACCCTCAGAAACAAACTACTGCTCTCAACACATGTAAACAAAACCAAAAAAAACAAAACACAAAACCTGAAACAAAGCACTGCAAAACCAAACCAAAACAAAACACAAAACCAGAAACAAAACAATGCAAAACTGAAAAACAAAAAGCAAAGCCAGAAACAAACCCCCCCCCCCCCCCAAAAAAAAGCACAACCAAACTGAACCAAAACAAAGCAAACAACAAAAACAAACAAACAAACAAAAACATACAACCAGAAAAAACAACTCAAAACAAACAAAAACATAGCAAAACCAAAACAAAAAAACTAACCAAAACAAAAGACAAAACAACCAGAAACAATGCAAAACTGAAAAAAACAAAAACAAAGCAAAGCAAAATTAAAATCTTAAATATAATACTTAATATTAAGATTATTATAAAAAAATTAAAACAAAATTAATTTTAAAAAATGTTTTATATGATATAAATGTTGCTTGCAAACATTTTTATACAGGTTTTGGCTGTCAATGAAGAACAAATCTTATTGTTCCCAGATGGTGTAGTAACAGGATCTACCAGCAGGGGCTAACCAGACCATGCTAACCAGCCAAACCTTGAACTGCTGCTAACAACCATAATACCCTAGCAATCACATAGAAACATGCTAAAAACACTCTGAACACCTTAGCAACTCTATAGCAATGCCCTTGGACCACTCGCATAGTTAACAACCTGAAAGTCAAATGTTATAAAGGTTATGACCTAAATGAGTCATGAGAGAGCTCACACTTGACCCAACAACACTCTTTAAACCAACATGGAAACCTCTATTTGGATGTCAGGAAACATTTTGACAGTGGTCTAGAGCTGCAGTGTGAGGAGTGTTTGGGTGTTTAGCTCTATGTGAATGAGAGCGTGCGTGTGTATATAAAGAGGTGCTAGGTAAACATCCAAAACTGAATTTGCAGACTATCGGGAAAAAAAAAAATCTCCAAGAACACCCACAGAGCTGCAGACGCCAAATGGTCAGGCCAGTAACTACACCCACATGTCTGTGTGTGCGTTTGTGAATGTGTGTGAGGGCTGGAGCACTGTAGAACTGCTACAAGGGCCTAAAACAGTTCACATCCTCTAGCTAGGATCCTGAATACAAGTTGTCAGATAGAGAAACTAGGCTGCCGCTATCAGGAGGGCCGATCAGTCAGACATAAACATGTTTCACAGTCCCCAATTCTGTTAGAGGGACCGATTTATTTGTTTGCTTTTAGATTAAAGCCTCCTGGAACTTTTTCATGCACTTCACCCTGAAAATAAAGAGTTCTTTTGTGGACTCATTCATCTTTGCACAGAGGCATGTGCTCATTTCTGCCCCCTGGTGGAGCGAGATATAACAGCACATTCTTGATTAGTGACTGTAGTTACACACACACACAGCCTCCAGGACCAGAGAGGTGCTGTGAGTCCATACAAAAATGTGAAAAATGACCGAGCAACGGCTTAGTCAACCAGACGATCATTAGGAAAAACAAACTGAGGTTGTGGCTATACTAACAGAACACGGTCAGGATGACTAGACTGCCTGGAAATCAAACTACATTTGGGATTTTCTGTTTTTACACAAGCACTTTGTAATACTCAATGCATTATGTTAAAACAGATATTGATTTTTAAGGCACTGCAGGAAAGAGTAAATTGCCAGGTGATCAAATTAAAAAAAAAAAAAAAAAAAAAAAAAAAAAAAAAAAAAAAAAAACTTTTTTTGCAGAAAATGTAACTAATAACGGGTTGGTGAGGGAGGGTGGGTGTGTGGGAGGAAGAGAGAGAAAGAGTTGCAGGATCCCAATCGTTCTCATCTCTGCATAGCACACATTCCATCTGCTCAACAGCTGGCTGTCTAATCCCGCTCTCACACAAACCTGTGCCTCCCTGAGAACCACTGCCACAGCGCACTCACACTCGCTCTCACACTCACACACAAACATACACCTGTGCACAAAACAGACATGCAGTGTGTAATACATACGTGTACTGTATATTCGCTTTAAACTTGTCTGTCTGTCGGTCGGTCTTTCTGACTCTCAGTCTGTCTGTCGGTCTACCTGTCAGTCTGTCTATTGTTCTGTCGGTCGGTCTGACTGACTGTCAGTCTGTCTAGACAGTCTCTCTCCATCTGTCTGTCATTCTGACTCTCAGTCTGTCGGTCTATCTGTCAGTCTGTCTGTCATTCTGTCGGTCG
>JAFVLL020000739.1:0-35063 GCA_021397915.2 Tor tambroides
CACACACACACACACACACACACACAAACAGAATAAATAAAAGAATGTATAAACATGAAATTTGGAGCATTTGCATATGTATAAGGACAAATGAGCAGATATTAAAAAACAAACCTTCAACAGCAATCACACATTCGGTTTTACGCCCATCAGCTTCAAAACGATATCTTCCAGCAAATTCTTCTGTTACTTTAGCAATTTTCAGTTTGTGAACTGCTCCTTCTTTACTGATAGTCATACCCTCAGTGGAGGCAGTGATCTACAGAAAAAAAATAAAGAACAGTTCATGTATATGTGTATATATATATATGTATGTGTGTGTGTGTGTGTGTGTGTGTGGCTTCTTCATACCTCATCGCCATCTTTGGACCAGACACCACTACAGTCAGCACTGCTAAGTTTGCAGACCAGTTCAGCTGCCTCTCCTACAATAGCTTTGCAGTCTTCCAGCCCAGCAGAAAAGTGAACACCAGGATCTGCAGGTGATTTGTGAACAAAATTAGTAATTAATAATTCAAGCATGGTTATAATTTTGCTACATGGTGTTTTAATTCTAATCCACACACATTAATTGAGGCCTACTGTAGCAATTCTACAACAGTGAGATTGTACACTTAGTAAGTAACATTCATTAAATTTGAAAGAAAGTTAACAGAAATGTGTGAGGAAAATCAGGTCTGTGATATCTTGCCATTGTCTTCAGTGCTGACTTCTTAGAATCTGTATCTTCTTAGAATCCGTCATGATGATAAAGACCAGGGGCCTCATTAATAAAGCGTGCGTACACTCAGATTTGATCTTAGAGTGTGCGTACGCTTAAATCCACGCCAGCGCTCATATTTATAAAAACTGTCTTTGACGTGGAAAAGTGCTTAGCGTCACGTCAGGGTCTGAGCAGACGTACGCACTTTTTATTGTTGGAGTATTGCAGGTTTTTTAAAATGTAAGCTGTTCTTGCAGCTCGCTGTTCTAAATTATGATGATTGGTGATATTTTATATGTTAATGACATTAATTAGGAGTCGTTTACAAGGCAGAGAGCTGAAACCATTCAATTGCACGCATGATCAAGATCATTTGCGATTCATAGATTTCACATCTTAAAGAGAGGCGTACGCGCGTTTTCTGTGCGTAAGCTCATTCTATGAATCAAACGTACGCATATTCGAGATATGATTGTAAGATCAAATTTAGGATTGTTTCTGCGCAACATTTTATAAATGAGGCCCCAGTTATTAAGCATCTCTGAATGGCCACTACACATTTAACCTGACTTATTTTGAACCGCACTGTGCAGATATTCTTTCCGTTCTACTACATAATTATCACTATTGTTTGAAGTTGTTCCGTTGAGATAATTCTCTGAATTAGTAGTCACTCTAATTAATTGCTAGCTTCACCACTAATGGGCAAATGATGGAAACCTTCTGGTTTTCGTGGTATTACCAAACAATGCTGCTGTTCAATTAGATTATTATGAATATTTTCCTCCTTTTTCCCATTTTGTACTGTTTTTGGATACCATCCAAATGTAGTTTGGTTCTTGTGCAGAATTTGCTTTAAAATCCAGGTAAATGCTGATTGAGTCACTTCCTTGCAAACAGTGCCAAGTGTTTTGACAATTAAAGATCCTGCTGGAATTTTAAGGCATATAAAATCTTTAATTTGTCTTCTCGTAATTAAAGTTTGTGAAGTCCTATTTAACTGCATTTATTAAGATCTTATCATGTCTTGGTCCCTCTGATTAGTGAGCAAGGTGATTGGCCTTTGGCAAGACAAGCAAGCTTGGTGAAGACAACACAAGCACATACTGATCTACACAAACAGCAGACAAACAGTGCATAAGCAATATCTGGCACATTGCAGACTGGGTGGATGCTATTTTTTTAAATACATTTATTATTGAATCTTACAATAAAACATAAACAGTTTTCCACAAAATATTGGTCCTCACTCCAATTATATATTGACTTCTTTTCTTTAATTTATTTAAAGGAATAGTTTACTCAGAGATGTCCCCCCAAACCTGTATATTGTTCTTGTTGTTGTTTGGTAAATACAAAAAAAAATAATTTATTAAGGATTTCTACATAGATCTTCCATGACAGTTCATACAGGCTGTCAAGCAAACAAAAGCACCATAAGTAAACCATATGATTCTTTATTCAAACAAACCAAAAACAATAAATAAACATCTATAGTATACTATAAAATAATGTACAAAAATAATATGTTTAGTTTAGTTTAGTTCATTTATTTATACAGGGACAATGCACAACAAAAGTGTTGTGCCAGAGTTAGCTATAAAGCTAATTTGCATTTTCAATAAAAAAGATTTAAAAAAAAAGAAACAATTCTTTCATTATAATTTTTATAAATAAAAATCTATAATATACTATAAAATAATTTACAAAAAAATTAACAAATTAAATAAAATGAAAATTCTTTCATTATAATAATAATAATAATAATAATAATAATTATTATTATTATTATCTTTCATAGAAAAAAATAACAGCATACAGGATGGGATGAGGATAAATATATATAAAGACAGAATTTTCAATTTTGACTGAATTCTTTTAATAAACAAAGTTATCCAACGGCCACTGGCATCATGTGGAGAAAAAAAAATAAAAAATGTTCTCCCGCCTACTCAAATCAGCCTAATTAAAGAGGTTATTAAAGTTACTGATTAAATCCTGCCTTGCTCAATATATCCCTCACTTATTTTGAGCTTGCTCATCAGATATGCCTTCACAAAGTCTCAACAAGCACATTATGTCCAAGAACTGCTGATATGAATATGCATATGCTTACAAAGCCTTTTCTACAGCTGTGGAACCCCCTTGGGTTATATTATAATATATTAAGGTATAATCGTTAAATGAACGCTTGGGACAATGAAACTGATGAAGTTTCTCAGTGGAAAGTTATCCAGCAAGTCCCAAAGTATGTTGTGAGATGTTTGGTACTGCAGAAATAAGATCAAAACTTGTCCAGAATGGTTAAATTAAAGCTAAATGAAGTTTAAAAAGATCCAAATCATTCAGGGATGTTGTGGTATAACAATTAAATGCTTTATAACCACCCACACCCAATTAAAGAAGTTTTCTGATTAACAATTTAGAAAAAATGTCTCTACAGTCATGTGACTTAATAGGATTGGGAAGCGTTTGGATAACTTTATTGTTTATTGTTCAGACGACATGACTTAATTAGAACCAGAACTCCTACGAGGGACTGCACATTTATTCCTGAGTATTCTGAATGACTTTGACATCTGCATGGAAGCAATGTCATTATTCAGTGCAACTTCAAACATCTCTTACCAACAACTGTCTACGGTACCTGTGAGCCTTGTTTTTTACGGCCTGAATGCTTGCCAGCTTTAGCTGACTCGTCCTTTCCATCTTCAGCTCCTTTTTCTTCCTCTGTAGCCTCAGTGCTGCCCTCTGATGGGCCTCCGGGACCTGGTGGTTTCCCGGGGCCTGGTGGGTCCCCAGAACCTGACGCGCTACCAGACCCAGACAGGTTCCCAGAATCTGAAGGGTTGTCAGAACCTGATGGGTTACTGGAACCTGATGCTTTGCCAGACTCTGCTGGTTTTTCTTTATCTGATGGGTTACCGCCACCTTGATTCATGGATTCATGTCATTTGGTCAGTCAGTGAAGCATTTTGAAGATTGACAATAATATGATAAAGAGGTTGGAAAGAAGGTTTAGAATAAAAAGAAAAACACTTAAAGCAAACAAGAACATTTAAGAAATCTGTGACAAAAACCACCACAAAACTTCAAACAATGAACATTTTCCGAGGTCAAGCCTCTAAACATGCTGAATCTGCAGTTTTGTTGCTTTTGTGCCATGCTGGGCGGTTCCACCCACAATAAAATATCATTGGTCAAAAAATCCTGCATGCTCCACAAAGCTCTGTATTAAACATCAAATGGCTTACATTGATTGGCTTATTTATTTACACAAATTACATTAATATTTTAAACACAACAATAATGATTTTGGTGATTTTTTTTTTCTTCCTATTACAAATAATTTGTTATGGCTATGTATATTATAAATAATATTATTCAGATCAAGGATTGTATGCCATAGTAGGATTAATGATTAATTAAATTAAAAAAAATAATAATAATAAAGTTGTTGCATTCTGCATTACTCCACTGCACAACCAATCAGAACATGTTTAATATACAGCTATGCAGAACTCAATATATAGAGATTTTACAATGGGAGGGGCTACCCAGCATAACACCGCAAACATAAAAACCAAACAGTTACACACTGAAAAACACTGACAAACCACACAGGTACATAAACAACAAATACATGACACAAACAAACAATTAAGATTAAACAGAGTAGCACATTTAGCTGAAAAATGTTCAATATAGAGGAAAAAAAAGATTGATTATTGGATGTATTGTTTTCAGACATCATACTGCATTAGCTGTAATGATATTTTTTCAAACTCTCCTCTGTCACCCTCCGCCCTATGTTAAAAGTATTATTATTTATGTATATATTAATCACTATTAATCACTGAAAATTAATATTCATGGTTAAATAGTCATTGTTTATTTAAAAAATATATTAAATCGTTTGTTAATTTCACATGAAATGTCTTTCTCATGATCTATATATTCTGTTAAGATTTTATCAATCACTCAGGTAAATGCTATTTGTGTTACTGTTGATGTTTAATGGAAAGACACTTTTTAGTTTAGTAAACTATTTAGTTTCTGTAATCACCGCACATGATGAGCCAGATTTAGTGTATTCATCCCACACGCTTACCAGTCACTGTGTCTGGTATAAGTGGGCCTTGTCTTACACGAGTATGGCCCTCGGCTTCCCCTTCCTGCTTACAATGCTCCATGCTCACATCTGGAACTGTGTTGGGTGTCTTTGAACTTCCTATCATGATATTTGATGTACAGTAAACTGTGTATTAATGAGCATAGGATGTCCAATGCTTTCCATTGTGTTGTGTGTGTGTATCCTATTTGAGCTACAGTAAAACACCTCTAGGATGTAGGTGTGTTGTGATGATTGCATACAGTATGTGTGTGTGCCAAGTAACATCAGCTTATGAGCAGACAGAAAGTTGTGTAAGGATGTTGCACAAAAAACAAAGCTCTTTTACAAAACCTGTTGAATGCTGACACTTCAAAAGCAGTAACATTTTGTAAAAAGGTACCCATATAATTAAAAAATTGCTGAATGGAGTGTATGTGTGTGTATATACACACATATACTGTGTACACACTACACACCAAGAAATCAATACTTTTTATTCAGCAGTGATGCATTATATTGATCAAAAGTGTCAGTAAAGAATTTTACATTGTTTAAAAAATCTACTTAAAATAAATGCTGTTCTTTTAAATAGTTTATTCATTAAAGCATCCTGAAAAAAAATTAATCACAAAAATAAACAATAAAACATTTTTAACACTGATAATCATAGAAAAAATGTTTATGTTTAATTATTATTATTATTATTATTATTATTATTATTATTAGCACCAAATTGGCATACTGATGAATGATTTCTTAAGGATCATGTGACCATGCAGTAATGACAGCTGAAAATTCGGTTTGGCCATTACGGGAATAAGTTCCATTTTTAAATAGAAAACATTTATTTGAAATTGTAACAATATTTTCTAATATCACTGTTTTTACTGTATATTTGCTCAAACAAATGCAGCCTTTGTCAGCACAAGAGACTTCTTTGCACTGTGTTTATATACAATACCGTGTGTGTGTGTGTGTGTGTGTATGTGTATATATATATATATATATATATATATATATATATATATATATATATATATACGTATATACCGTATGTATATGTACATAATAGCCTACTTTACTATTTTCTGTAAGAACCAATCACTGCTGAAATGTTACAATATACTGTACATACTTTAAAAATAAGAAATCAAAGCAAGAAGGAATTCGTATAGTGTAGATATATTTAATGTCTCCTTATAATATAATTTCTTACCTACGACAGTCTCTGGTACAAGAGGTCCTGCTCTTTGACGCTTCTTGTCTCCTCCATCTCCTCCCTCTCCTCCCTCACCACCGCTTCCTCCAGAACCATCAGCTCCTCCGGCCCCACCAGCAGCTCCAGCTCCTCCGGCTCCTCCAGCTCCACCAGCACCTCCGGCTCCTCCAGCTCCATCAGCTCCTCCAGCTCCTCCAGCACCTCCAGCTCCATCAGCTCCTCCAGCTCCACCTGCACCTCCGGCTCCATCAGCCCCTCCACCGGCTCCACCGGCACCACCGGCTCCTCCAGCTCCACCTGCACCTCCAGCCCCTCCAGTACCTGTAGCTCCTGCACCCCATACTGCTCCTACCACCTCTGCAGCACCACCTCCAACTCCACCTGCAGCTCCAGCCTTCCCAAGACTTGCTGCGGCAGCAGCTGCCTGCGCAGTCATGGCAGCGGCTGCTGCAGCCCCTGCCGCAGCAGCTTGCTCAGCACTCAGACCTTCACTTAAGGCCTTGAGTTCAGCTTGCTTCCTGGCCTCCTCCTCAGCACTGGCTTTGGCTTTAGCTGCTGCAGCCCGTGCAGCTGCTTCTGCTGCGGCTTTCGCTTCCGCCTCAGATTTACCTTTGGCTTTAGCTGCGGCAAGTGCATCCTGTGCAACTTTAGCAGCAGCTGCGGCCGCGGCAGCTGCTGCCACCTGTGCTGCCGCTTTTGCTGCTTCGGCTTCAACTGCAGCTCTGGCTTTAGCTTCAGCTTCTGCTGCCTCTCTTTCAGCCTGGAGTTTCTTAGCAGCCTCCAAAGCTTCTGCTATCTCCTTCTTGTTCTTCTCTGCCTGCTCAGCAGCAATCTTCAGCAAGTCTTCACCACCACCACCTGCCTGAGTGGTTTTACGGGCTTTCTTCTTCCCCTTTGTTGCAGGATCTTTGTCAGCTGGTGTGGAAACAATATTACAAACAGATTGATATTGAATTTAAGCATGTTAAGAAAATTACTGGATGTAGTACAAATGTTAACAATAAAAAGAATGCATTACAGATAATCAATCACAATATGCTGACTTTAAACGCATATTTTGTAATGTGTTTATTTGTGGGCTTTTAAAAATTTTATTTTATTTTATTTAGGGAGCTTATTTGCAGACCAGTTTGCAAATGTTGACTTGCTGTAATTTGTTATTAATCTGGATATCAACAAATCATGATTTATTTTAATTTTTTATTTAATTGACAGCCTTATTTTCAAATAAAAGGTCTGTGGTTATTTGTGATTGATTAATAACTCAGTGTATCATGCAATTAAATAAATGATTTTTCAATTAATTGACAGTCCAGTTTTAGCCTCTTATTTAAGTACAATTAATTGTAATAACAATAATGCAATGTGGAAATAAAAACAATATACTGACTTAAAGGAATAGTTCACCAAAAAAAATGAAAATGTTGTCATCATTTGCTCACTCTCAAGTTTTTCCAAACCTGTATGCGTTTCTTTCTTTTGCTGAACATAAAAGAAGATATTTTAAAGAATGCCTTTCCTACTGACTTCCATAGTATGGAAAAAGAGGGGACTGGAAATTGTTTAATGACCAACATTTTTCAAATGATCTTCTTTTCTGTTCAGCAGAAAAAAAGAAATTCATATAGGTATTGTATATCATGTTATCATGGGTATAGCATGTGTGCAAATATATGTGCAATGAATTTAATTAATCATCATGATGTATTTCATTTGATTACACTTTTTATTCATTGACAGAAGTGGGGGAAAAAAAGAACTTACCTTCTACAATTAGCCAAGCACTGCAAGACTTAATGCCGGCTATGGCAGCATAGATTCCAGCATCCAAAGGCATACAATCAATAATTCTCAGACGGTGGACCAATTTATCTTCGGAACAAGTAATCTCATATTTTTCATTGTTAGAGAGAGGTGTATTTTTTAGGGTCCAAGTAATCTTACTAACAGGCTGAGTTAAAACACACTCAAAGATGGCATCCTCTCTCTCTTCGGCCGTCACTTCCTTAATCTTCAGGGCAAAGTCCGCAGGGGGAACTGTGTTAAATATGGATAAACACACCTCAGTCAATCCACGGCATTATGTATTCTGTAAAAGCACTGTTGAAAAGACCAGTAAAGCTGGTTTTTAATTCTGGTGTCTACACTAGGCTTCTTAACCAGCTGAAACAGCACAACTTGCTTTATTTTCAGTCGAAATACATTAGTTAAAAACTGACTTAGAATATAAACATTATTATAACGTTAGTGTTGCTACAACTGTATACATGTTTAGAAGCAAAAACAATTTATATTAGCAGACCAGAAACATCACATGCTGACTTTGATGTAACTGTCCGGTGTGCAACCAAACAGATGCTTCCAGTGTAGATAGCTTTATTGATTATAATGGGATCAATTTAGTTTTGGAGCATAACGGCGCATAGCTCACATCCAGTGTGTAGACTTGTTTTTATGTTGATTAACCAGCCAGAGAAACACCAAGGCAGCATAGACAGGCATGGGAATTCGTGCTGGTCTTTTCAGCAGGAGGTTAACTGACAAATAGACAAATGTACTGTAAAAAAACGTACTCTTGAAATCTGTTGAGAAGATATTGACACCCTCAACATCCACTTGATAGATTCCAGCATCTTCTGGATTGAGACTTTGAACAGTGAAGATGTACTTCTTGCCAACTTGTTTTAGACAGTGCTTCATTTCGCCTTCAATGTCTTTGCTATATGGAATCATGACTCCATCCTGAACAAAAGCGAAAGAGTTACTGTGATGACTGTTTTTGACGCATATAGAAAAATAAGACAAAAGACCATTAAGACTGATGCTCATGATGGGGCAGCACAATTGCGGTATCTTTTGTGTTGCCTATACTATAAAAAAAAGGCTTTTCATTTGCAAACTATGCAATGTCACAGTCAAGTACACTAAAGATAAAATCAACCTTCATAGCCACATGCAAATGCATGTTAACAACAGTTGTTTTTAATTATCAGTAAATTATTTAAATATTTGTGGCCTAATATGTCATATGTAAATAATTGTAAAGTCATAATAACTGAATGAATTTCAGGCTGGGTAAAACCAGTCTAATGGTAGCACGCCACCTTCTGGACTGAAGTGTGACATGCTGGATGGAGCGCAATTATGTCCGCCGTGCTTTTAAGTATAGTATATGGACCAGGGTTATTATAGCTAAAACTAAAATAATTTTTTAAAAAAACTAAAATAAACATTAACTGAAATAAAATAAAAGACAAATTACAACAAAATTACTAAAACTTTAGCTAAAATCAAAGTTAAAATTACAAAAATAAAAACTAATAAAAAAAAACTATAATAGTATCTTACTGATACTGAAAATGTAATACTGATACTGTTTGAACCAGTTGCAAGTGGCTGTTTGTTGATTATCACAGATGACGAGAGCCCCCCCAGTTATCACCTTATACAGAAAAATGTGGCTGTTGGGGTCTTTGAGCTCCATTTCCAGTTCAAAGGTTGCAGCATCCTCAGATTTCGCCTCAATGGGCTTGAGATTACTGAGATGTTGGATGAACTAAATCAGTGAAACAAACAGAACATAACATAACATAACAACTGCTCTTGAGATTTGTGCATCCAGTCATGAAAATGTGAAAGCAAATCTTTGAGAAACCTTCTGTCATTTTGGCAGCTCTTTACCTGTGCCTGCTCCTCTTCTCTTTCCTTCTTCATCTCAACCAGTTTCTTCAGCATGCCACGGAAATCAGTGATGCCATAATCGATGCAAATGTGCTCATAGTCTTTCTTCTCAGCACTCAGCAGCAATTCCCATACAGAGTCGTCAATGTCACCTTCCTTTTTCTCCTCAACTTTTTTGCCAGCACTTTAAGAAGATTGCAGTGACAAATATGGACTTCAGGCCAAATGCTAGCACTTAACTGGGTTAACGTGACTGATGTTTTAATATGAGATGAGCTAATTAACTATGGCAAGAATCAGACATATAAATACAGCCTAATGTGAAACTGCTCTGTTGGTGACATGGCATTAATGTGTAATGAAATGGAAACAAATATCTCACCCTCTCCTGAGCATCTTTCTAAACTCTGTTGGGTCACCTGCTGTAGCTTTACAATGCAATCAACAAACAGAAGAAAGTGAATGCTTGTGTGTGCCATATTCAATGTCACAAGTATCCCATTAAATCTCGTTCCTGTATGATCAACTGCCATGCTGAAGAAAATCAGCTACCAAAATGTTACAATTATCTTACCAGCTTCAGCCTTTTGCAATTCTTTGTCCTTTTTGAATCCAACTGAAAAGAAAAAGAAATTATGGTGTTTGCAGCAATTTCCTTGTGTTAGTTCTCTGTGTGGACAGAATAATTAAGAACTTAGTAATGAAAGTAACAAACAAGTAGGGCTTTTAAGATTTGGGTGCCCTACCTTCAATCACATTTAGGACAACAGTGCAAACAGCTTTTCCATATTCGTTTGAGGCATAGCATTTGTAAGTGTCAGCTTCATCACCACTGACTTTAAGTATCTGCAAAAGTAAATGAAAAATAGGTTGTGTTGATGAACCTTGGGCAATAATTGAATGACAAAGATAATGAAATGAACATTTAAACGTGAAGCGTTTAATGTCTGAGCTGCTAGAGAGTGATAATAATGACTGTTTCCAAACAGGTTTCTCTACCACTCCTACCGCCCTCTGCCATTTGGCCAGCAAACAGGAAGTCCCGTCCCAAAACTGTGCTGGTTGTGACAATGATGCTGTATTGGGCTGCTCAAACAACTGACGCAAGCAATGCTTTGATGGCATAGGGCAACAGAGTTTTCTCCAGGAATCATCCTACTTAAAGTCTCTTCACATTAAGCTGGGACATTAAAATTAAACCATTACACACTTCACCTTAAATGTTAAGTAGAGGATTTAAAGTGGAGCTAAAAGCCTGTGCTTACCTCCAAAGTGTGTTCATTAGTTGTGGGGTCATATTTGTTCTGAAACTTTTGGGGATCATTCATTTCTCCTTTTGCTCTCCGCCAGGTTACAGTGGGTGCTGGGTTTCCAGTCACTTTGGCTTTAAAAATGGCTAGTTTTCCTGCATTATGAAAATTAAAGTTGTTATAGACTTGAGAAATACATTTTTATTAAGTAGAACTTTCAGAAAAGGAATTCTTGTGCCTTGGAATCGTTGTTCTTATGTTATTTAGTGTGTCACATGTGTTTTGGGGTTTTAATTGCAGCTTTTACAGTAATCTTACATTTGTTTTCAATTCTGTGAACATTTACCAAAGAATGTGTTCCAGTGCACTATATACTACTCAAACGTTTGGACACACTTAACTGAATTTATGTATCTCCATTATGAAAAATAGTCAATGGTACTGTACTTGCTTTAATGGTTGAAATTAGTTTTGTGTAATAAATTGTATACATTTATTCTACAAAACTAATATATACTGTACTGTCTAAATTGAGCCTATGTGTGAATTTCTTTACAAAACTCACAGCATACTGTTAGTTAGTGTACTGTAGAAATGCATCCCAGGAGGCACCTTGTGAAGTTGTTTGAGTGAATATATAAAGAATGCAAAACTAGCAATATTTCATCGTTTTGATGGCTTTGCTATTCTTATGAAATAATAATACAGAGTGAGTACAGTAGGTGTGTCCAGTCTTTTGACTTGTAATGAGTGTGTTTTAGGTAACAAAAATATTTACAATAAAGGTTCCATTTGTTAACTTTAGTCAGCTACATCAGTTATCATGAACTAACAATGAAAAATACTTCAAATAAAGCATTTATTAATCTTAGCTGATGTTGATTTCAACATTTACATTGTTCAAATCAAAAGTTTTATTCAGTAATATTATTAATATGGACTCAAGTTATCACGCACTATCAATGAACAGTTTAACATTAACAATGATTAATAATTATTACTATTACGAATGTATTGTTTATTGTTAGTTTATGTTAGTGAATGAATTAACCATATTGGGACCTTATTGTAAAATCGTACAATATTTTATTCATTCCTTATTAAAAGACACTTGGCAAAGTCAAACGGTTTAGATACAGACAGAATAGAGGGCAAAAACCTATAGCTTGAACGGTTACATGTCATTACAAACATATATGAAGGCATACATTACACATTTGTGGTCTTGGTCTGTGCATTTCAAACTAGCATGAAATGGGATATATGCTATTTCATTTCTTTCCCTTGGTGCATATATAGCTGTGGTCACATGTTAAAGCTGGAGGACAAGCAGCGAACTTGATAAATCACTCATCTACTGCGTAAGTTAAGTCGGTGTAGCTGCACAGCTTAAACATTTAGGGCAGTAAATCTGTGTGCTAATCCTCTGTACGTGCTCCTAGCTTGTTAATTTCACATCCAGGATCATTTAGCTCTCAACTGTCGCCTCTAATCATATTTGCTTTCACTTTTGTAGATTCTTCTCTTTTAATGTGCTTACCTTCTTGAATGGTTAAAGCGATGGGTTTACGTGTGAAGTCTGGAGTTGTCATCCCCTCAGGAAGTTCCTCAATGTACTGTGTAATCATAACACCGGGAACCTTAGATCTCCGTTTGATGCCTGAGAGAATCCACATTCAGGGTACAATGTCAGAACATCAGGGGAAACAACACAGCAGGTGCACAGTGACGTTACATATGCTGAACAATCATCTGCACAACTGTAGTCTACGTATTGACAAACATTTTACAATCTCTGTACAAAATATATATTTTGAAGTGGGGACAGAAAAGCTTCCTTAGGTGAAAAAAGAGATAATATCTAAGAATATAATGATTGCACCAATGATAATTTCCCTCTTGATTTACTTTAAATATGCAGATTCATGAGGCTAGTTGTCACAATGTTCACTCTGGTGAATATTTCTTAAAGTAGGTTTATTTTTGAAAGTCAGTTTCTGTATTGTCCTATGTCTTAATTTACACAGTTATCACTCCAAAAGATATGTCCCTTATAAAATAAGGGACAGATTTTCTTAACATACCATCATGTTTCAATTCATCAACACTGGAAAGAAAATTGCTCAAGTCTTTTCATTGTGTCATGACAGCAATCTGAACATTTTATAAATAGCACACTGATGTGCATTCTTATTGCTTATTTGACTGGATATAATGATATACTGGATGTGATATATTACCTGATAGGTTAAGATGTATTATTTGATACATATGATATGTTACACATGTTATGATATGAAATGATATGAAGGTATACTGGATATCATGACATGCATGCAGATATTCAGGTTGCTGTCATTCGATTACCTTACCTTGTCGCTTGAGAGGTAGAATTTCCAGTCCTGGTACAGTATAGACACAACATTACAGTACAACAGCAACGAAGGAAGGGGAAACAAAGAAGGAGAACACAGAATTGTGAATCCTGTGAATCCTCTTTTTTTTTTTCCTTCGACAGATTCGAATGAAAGACATAATTACTCACAAATACAACCAAAAACACAAGACGGGGAGGTTAAACTAATAAAACATAATTATTCAAACCACTAAGTGGTTGAATGTAAGATTACAATAGAAAAGACTAGAGAGAAAGCAGACAAACTGGGAAGGAAATAAAAGTTTGAGACCTGTTTCACACAGCATACATTATCAGGTGATTATTCTGGTTACAGTATTCACAGCTGCTGCCAAGCGGAAGTATATCTGTGAGTTTCTGCACACTGTATATTTCAGCTGTACACGTGCTAAACCCATAAGTTAATATGGTGAAAATATAGCTACTAGCTATAAGCCAATTTAGAAACACGTTTTTTTCAAATATGCAATTTTTCGAGGTTACATGAGTAAACTTCGCACACATAGTAAGATGCAAGCCGCAGTCTTGCTTTCACAATTAGCACTACTTGTAAATCTGACAGAATCAAGGTGATGGCGCTATAAAATACTTGATTCTTTTAACAATGTCCATAACAACATCGTACCGTAGAGATATCCGCTCACGGCACTACTGTCATGTGTCGTGTCACACAGTAGAAAAAATATTTTACAAACGCAAGTAGCGTCAATGTGCGTCACAGTGAAACTCGCCTCTGAGAACTTCACATTACTGCAGCGTTCATGTGGTTGCTACACCGATTGTTTTGTACATTATAATCATAATGGACTTTTTTTTTTCCTATCAGAAGTTTTAAGTTAATATACATTTCGCTTTTTTTTTTACTCCGCTTAAATTCGCGGTGTGAAACAGGCCAAAATGTGCAGAAATGTTGTCATTGAAGACAATATTTTATCACCCATGATTGTAAAAAAGGAGGGGTTCATAATTAACATAAGAAAAAAAAAAATAAAATAAAAGAATAAAAAATATCAAATTAAATAATTTAAAATAAACCCCCTCCTCAAAGTAAATGAAATAAAGCAAGTGAGAAATAAAAAAAAAGAGAAAATAATTAAAGAAAACAAATGTTAAGTGGGTGGATTTTTTTTTTTTTTTTTTTTTTTGTAAGATTTAATGATGAAACGTAAGAGCTATTGTGCATACAGGTTCGATTCCAGCCTGGTCCAGTTCTCCCGCTCCTCTTTTCTGGCTCTATACTGTCTTTCACAACACAGGGACTTCACAATCCAGTTGTGTGTGGTTGTCCCTCGCATCCATGGTTACACAATTCAAAGAAACCCTTGCTGAATGACAGCAAATGCTCACGGGGCTGTTTAGTGAGCTTTCTGATGAAGGCTCTGATTGCATAAGCCACATTCACAGCCTCCTCTTCATTTGCATCTTGTTCACAGTGGCCAGTTTCCAAACTCACAACCTACGACTTTAACCAGCTGTTTGATCATTCATGTGTTTAAATAAATTTGTGTGGCTAGGTTAGATTCAACACTTGCTTTTATCTCGCTATCTTGCTCTTCTAACCCCTCAGGGACAGATATATTATTCACTTTACCATGGAGAGGAGGTCATCAGATTTTATCTGGAAAAAACGGCATTGCATTTTAACGCAGCTGCTTACTGTGGTAGAACTTTTCTAAATGAGACCCATGTCCTCTCAAGTGTGTCAAATTCCACTGCTATACCCTCATCATTATGAATACAATGAAAACTGATTAACTAAATTACATCTTTTGGGAATAGTGACCATTAAGAAAGAGAAAGAACGAATTACAAAACAACATTTTTTTTTTCCACCATGTGTTTCTAGCTGATGTGCTTGGAGAACCAGCCTGAGTTTTGTTGTTTCAGTAATTCCAATGGCAAACAGTTGGACAAGGTTCGGTGCCGGTGTCAGCCTGCCATATGGGAGAGAGAACAATTATATTGTTCTTACCGCCTTGCCCGGCAGCAGTTGGATCTAAAACCTTGGCTTTTTTCATCATCTTGATGCAGTCCAGTGGATCAAGAATTCAGAAGCTTCTCTGGGTGTGAGAAAAGCAATATGAAAGGTCAATTCAATTTCAGTCTTATTAAACATTTGGATAGATTAAAAATGTTTGCATGATACAAGATGCAATTAGGAGATGTATGAAAAAGCTAATTTTATAAATCAGTCTGTCTAGGATATTCATCCCATGTGCTTCTGCAACTTTTATCCTCATTAAGCAGACACCCCAAAATAGGTAAAACGGAGCATTTGCACATTTAAATAACTCATCAAGTCCAAACAGTTTAGGGAAAAGAGCAAATTCAGGTGAAATAGGCACAAAGATGGAGCAAAGTAGGACGACGGTTATCCCATCTGTTGGGATGTGATGCAGTGTGACAGTGCAGTGCATTATGTTCCATTAGAGAGGCTTTGGGCCTAGTCAGCAAAACCTCCACGGCTCTAGTCATTTATCTTTTCAAATCCACTCACATATACGGTTCAGATCCAGTCAGTGTGTCCTCACTAGTATACTAGCACTACTGTAGCACTAATATGGGATTTTGACATGTTTGGATTTAACTGTCTCCTGCAGGGAGACATATTGGCTTTGAGGAGGAGAGCTGAAAATATTTTAGTGAGCATGTATTCGAGATTTTTAGCTTTGCTCCAAAACCTAGTGTGCTGTCTACTACCTACATAGGGGGTGTCAAATGAAATGCATGCATCCATTTGTGCTGTTTTAAATGTTCGTCTGTATGAACAAACAGTAGACAGACATTTTTGATTCATGCGCACTGCTAAGTGCGCATAAGACACAGTGACAAGTTAGCTAGCAAGAACATGTCCTGTGTGAACTGGCAGCATCCTAACTGAAATGTACCTCACAAGTGACTGAACTGAAATGCTCTTCATTTGGAGTCAGCATGTAGCTAAAATCACATTGTAGTAGGCAAACAAGCACACAGAAGTATTGGGCAAATACAGTATTATCCATTTTTGAATGAATCATACTATTTTCATAACATTTTTCAGCATTGAATTAAAAATGACAATTGACATTTTCACTCAGCGCCAAAAAAACAAAACAAACAAAACAAAACAAAACAAAAAAAAACAGCTAATTGTGACTTTGAATTCATAATTCAGACTTTTTTAATTCTGAGTTGTCTCAAATTTCTAACTTTTAAAAAAATATATAAACTCAGAATTGCGAGATATAAATGCATGGAAATGATAGAAATTGCATTTCTGGGTTTAACTCCCAAATGAGTTTATAAACTCACAATTCTGAGATGAAAAGTCTGAATTGTGAAATATAAACTCGTAATTGTGAGAAAGTCAGAATTGTGAAAAGTCGCAATTACCTTTATTATTATTATTATTATTATTCATAATAATATTTTTGTGGCTGAAACAGGCTTAGATTCTCTTCTTATTTAAGGATAGGTGCAATAATTTGGGCCAAACGAGGGGAAAAGCTGTCTAGGTGGGCGGTTTTGTACAGAGCTTGTTTATTTGGAATGATCTAGTAGTCTAGGGCCCTTGATGACTTTTGTACCTCTCTTGCTGTTGACTCCTGCTAATGGTAGTCTCAATCTCATCTCAGATCCTGAGTGAAGGAGGTTGTTTTATGCAGTGGCTATCTTTTTTTTTTTTTTAAATAAATAGCTCTATGAAATTGCATTCTATGCTACATCAGTCATCTGACCGAGTGCCATATTCCATACACAATAGCATGCTGATTGGCCTCTTAGAGACACTGCACAGAGCATAATGAAATATAAATGGAAGCGTTTTGTGGATCACAAGCTGCTGAAATCTGACATTTGAGTGTCATCCTTCAACATGCATGTGATTCATTGCTCTCATCATTATGCATGGTTTGGCTTGTCATTTCTGTTGGCGTAAAAACTGACAGTTATTATTTCAATTGGTTGCATCATAGAGAATAACACTATGGCAGTTATATTACTTCGGATAGTAATAAAAGTTTTGCTAATAATGATAAGCTTCAGATTGAACAAGTAAATGCATCTACCAATATAATGAAGCCCTGGTAACACTAAAAAAAAAGTTGAATTCATTTACAGCAAACTAAAAAATAACAGCATTTATTAGATCAGTGTTCATTTCTACATATACTAATTCCTTTATACCATTACAAGTGGCATAATATAGTATTAGTTCAAGATTTATAAAATATATTGTTAACAATGAGATCAATAAATGCTGTAAATATTTAGCTTATTGTTACTTTATGATACCTAATGCATAAACTAATGTTATAAATTATAAAGATATCTATCCTATTATACAAGTGGTCTCAAGTGTTGGTCATAACTCAGAAATGGGTTTCAGGTCTGTTTTGAATCTGAAAGTGTTGCAGAGTACAGGGGGAAATGCTAAATGTAAATAGTAACTAACTTCTAGGATCCTGTATGATAGAAAAATAAATAGCCATATCAGTTTTTAATAGGGAGGGGAATATACTTCCCATATGTTTTGTTATTCAACAGCTGTGCTTTATTGTAGCACAAATTTATCACGTGATAGAAGCAGCCAAATTAGGTGAATGCCAACACAGGCGTGACATCAATTCATCCTCAAAAACCGTGAACAACATGATGTAAGGTAGAACAAAATGGACCAAGACTAGATTAAATACAGATCACTTCAAGCGAGCGCAAACATGGTTTGTGCCAACCACAGTTTGTTTTGTGCTGAGAGCACGAAACCATCAAAATTCAAGAGGCATTTGGAAAAACAAAATGGTCAGTTTCCCTTAGTTTTGTTTGATAAACGGTTTTGGTACTGCGTTGGGTCACCACTTGTCCAGTTTAAAATCTGGCTGCTAAATGAAACTATTTGAGAAACACTATTACACGTTCTCTGATTACAGCACAAGGTATTCAGAATGACACGTTATTTGAACACCCATGCCAGTTTTTAGCATGTCCTAAGCAGGCCTTGGCTTCAGTTAATTTTGGAAAACGAGCTATCTAACCCTCCTGAGCAAAATATCCCGAGAACGAAGCTCGCCAAGCTGAGGGTCTTCAGTTTACAAGCAACCTGAGCTTCACACCACTCAGCGCAATCACATGCTTATATGGGGACAAGAGAGCGCTCCATCTCACTGCCATCTTGGGCATTCTATGCTTAAAAGTAGGTATATTCCCAGCTTACTTAAGCAAAATTTGCCTGTGTTAGCTTAGCTTCCAGGGTTCTCCACCTGTATCTCAGATCAGAAGAACTGCTGCATAAAAGGAGACATTTTCATTGTGATGAGAAACCGTAGCCATGCTTCATAACATAATTACATGCCAGCGGCAGGCCAGGCTGTATAGCTGTAATAACAGTGCATGAGTAAACTACCACTTCACACGACTATATGAAAAGCAAGTCTAATGACATGCTCAAGTTTTAAACTATACCGCTAACCTTTTTTCCCTCTCTCAGAATTGCCCTGCTGACATGTTTAGTAGGACACAGTCATTTGTCAAATGATAGGCTATCATGCCAGACTAGCACAGCCCTTGGTTGGCGCTAGTTATTTACATTTCTCAAAACTGGCAAAGTTCAGAAAGAGAGACACTTAGGGAGTAATAGCACACATATCATTAGCATACAATGCATTAGGTGACGTTAATGTGAACCCAATGGGTAAGTTCTACCTTTGGCTACACCAAAGCTCCTTTTCAATATGAAATAGTTTGAAACATCTAAAATTACATTCTTTTTCAAAAATGGACTTAGATTATTATTAGATTATTTATCCAACATGCTTTAAGATACATGTTTTTAATAAAAATAAGTCTCATTTCCAGAGCCGTGATTGTTTTAGTAATTGCCTAATTACGTTGGTGCATAACTAAGTTTCTCAATCTGCTCACTAGCCAAGCACACACTAAATGCAATATTGATGCAAGCATTAAGTCCACTTTTCCTCTTAGGGAAGGCTGGCAATGAGCCCGTTAGGTCTTAGATTGAAGCAACACATGTTTTAGGTGAGGAAATGACTGCGCTATAAATCAGCCTGCTTGTCAGTACTTTATTTAGAGTAAGGAAGATGCGATTCCACAGGGTGTTTAAGTGAGCAAAATCACCCTCAGTAATAGGCAAAGGCAATTTTGCTCAGTCTATCACCCTCCTATTTCTCTGATTGGCGATAAAATCTCTTCCTCTGTCCTGTCAGCCTTGCCCAGTTAAAACGGCTCCAGTGGATAGACTCTCCAGGGATCTCAAACGTCCCCATGCACCTCTTAACCCTCTCAGTGTGCAAGATAAAAATCTGTGGCTCCCAGAAGACATTTAAAGATAAACTAACACAAGGCCGCTGTTAGTGACAAGCTTTACTGTTGAATAATAATTGCTGAGACAATTTGTGACCCTGGACCACAAAACCAGTCATAAGGGTCAATTTTTTGAAATTGAGATTTATATATCTATATATTTTATATATCATCCGAAAGCTGAATAAACAAGCTTTCCAGTGATGTATGGTTTGTTAGGATAGGACAATATTTGAAATAATATTTCCAAAAATCTGGAATTCGAGGGTGCAAAAAAATCAAAATACTGAGAAAATCGCCTTTAAAGTTGTCTAAATGAAGTTCTTAGCAATGCATATTACTAATTAAAAATTCAGTTTTGATATGTTTACGGTAGGAAATTTACAAAATATCCTCACGGAACACGATCTTTATTTCATATACTAATGATTTTTGGCATAAAAGAAAAATGGATCATTTTGGCCCATACAATGTATTTTTGGCTATTGCTACAAATATACCCGTGCTACTTATGACTGGTTTTGTGGTCCAGGGTCACATTTGTGGTTTATCTATCAAGAACAGCTTTAAACCTTTAGACTCGCTTTAGCACTTTACCACATTGTAAAGCATCAATGCATATGCCAACATGAGAACTTATTGTGAATTCACTTTACAGGCACACTGAATATTTTAAAGCTACTCCCATATACATTAAAATTGAATTGTTACATGAGGTCTTGTTGCTTTTTTTGTACACAGCTTCATCATCATCATCCAAGGAAAATTAGATAGATAGATAGATAGATAGATAGATAGATAGATAGATAGATAGATAGATAGATAGATAGATAGATAGATAGATAGATAGATAGATAGATAGATAGATAGATAGATAGATAGGTAGGTAGGTAGGTAGGTAGGTAGGTGTAAAATTATGCTTCTACTACCCAAACACCAATATTTGCCTGCTTTTGCAGTCTTTTTCCTGTTTCATTACAATAGGCTTTTGCAGGACTTGTTCTTGTTTAAATTAAAAACTCCAGAGCCAAAAATGCTCAGTTCACTAACCACCAATAAGAAGATTATTTTTATTATTTTATGGAGGAACCGATGTGTAACATGACACATCTGTCACACACAAAAAGTATAGAGATAGATCCACCCACTGATTCAAAATCCTTCACGTACATTAGCTTCATTTGATGTGATACCGTATCTATAGTTAGAACATCCCTGCAACTGTTCTGATTTGACTTCATGCCACCTGACTAGCAGCTCTCACAGATTCCAGACCCTGAAACCCAAATCGGGAAGACTGACTCAAACGGTATAAAGCATAAATTCACTCAGAATCTTCCCCCAGTTCTGCATAATAAACTACAGGCTTAGCAGCTGAGCAGATCCCAGAGCTGATGAACTGTGGATGTGGTCTCAAGTGTTAGTCACATCACGTTCTGCTTTATTATTATTGTGCTCTTGAGGAAGTCATTTAACAGTCATTTAGGGCAGTCGTGGCCTAATGGATAGAGAGTTGGATTAGTAACCTGAAGGTTGTGGGTTTGAGTCTCAGGTCTGGCAGGGATTGTAGGTGGGGGGAGTGAATAACCAGCACTCTCTCTCCACCCTCAATACCATGACTGAGGTGAGCCCCTTGAGCAAGGCACCGAACCCCCAACTGCTCCCTGGGCGCTGCAGCATTGGCTGCCCACTGCTCAGGGTGTGTGTTCACTACTGTGCGCATGCACTTGGATGGGTTAAATGCAGAGCACAAATTCCAAGTATGGGTCACCATACTTGGCAACACACCACTTCCCTTTCCCCTTTTCAAACTAGATGTAAGAAACTGCATTTAAAACATCCATGTTAAGACTAATAATGCTATCCGATATTATAAAGTAAGTCTATAAACAGTGAGTAAAACTATAAAGCAGCACAAGATCATTTTGGTTTTTAGAGTCTCTGGTGTCAGAACTCAAAGTAATTCGAGGTTGTCAGCACTGGATTGTAAAAACTCCACAGCCGCTATATAAAGTCAAAGTACATACGTAGTTCACTGCACCCAACAGAGTGCGAAACTTGCCACTTAGTTTGTGTTCTGTAAAAAACATACAAGTGTCTGTTCAAGGTACAGAGGGTGATGAGAGAAACTTTGGCACAATACAAAGATATGAAGCGCTTATTGTTTTCTTGTTCTTTGTGCGTGTCTCTCATTTCTGAACAATAACAAAAAGGCTAAAAAAAAAATCCCTACCTGTTCACAGTTCTCTGTGCTCCGCTCTTGCTTCTTTCAAAGTGCTCTGGACTCTTCTGATATTTGAGTGCTGCCTCCAAGTTGTCCAAGGTAATAAATCCTCTGAGCTGTGTGTGTGTGTATGTGTATGTGTGTGTGTGTGTGTGCGCACACTGTTCTCATGTACTCAACCTTGGCTTCCACCAGAAGAAAGTTCTCCTGTTTGAAGGGAGGGTCTATGGAAACACCTCATTCCTGTTGACACCTTATCAAATGACTTTCAACATGATATTTATCTTAACTTAGTTACATTTCATATTGACTGTCAAGTGCCAGAATTAATGGATGATTTGCTTTATTTGCCACAATCAGCATTAACTGAATAATTCTGAAATTACAAAAACAACAAAGGGAACTTTTAGTAATATCTCAGCAGTAAATGTTTGATGTTTCTGTTCTGTAATTCCCTTAAAAAACTTGATTTTATGTCACTGATAAAATGAAGCATTTTATGTACCTTCAGCTGCATGGGACCTAAAATAACAAGCCAGAGTGTGCCGACAGGAATTTACCATTACAAGGCCCACTGATCCACTAGGTGGTTTGTCAGATCAATCACAGATTTTAAATCACATTTTGCAAAGTCATATTTCTACTGTCTGCTTTCTAACATCATCAGTGATCTTGCAGTAAATCGAGCAGGAAAACCCATTATAAGAAAGCGAAGACACATTTACTGATGCTGAGAAATGTACCTTTTTCATGTTTTTAATGAATTTAAATCACAGTAAAAATAAAAATAATTCTGTTATTTTTACAGAAGAAAAAAAAACAGCAGCTGTGGTTTCCAAAATATTTACCAGAATAGTATAGTAAACATGTAAACATATTTACAGAACAACCCGTAAATTCTGCAGTTCAAAACTGTAATTTACAAAACAAAAAAGTCATGTTACTATTAAATTGTGTTTTGTGAAAAATTAACAACAGATCAGGTAGATTTTCCACACTAAAGTAAACTAATATATAAAAGGTTTACGTGTCATATGCACAAATATTAAATGCCATAATAGTAACAAATATGACACCATAATAATGCAATGATCATTGAATAAACAGGTTATCTAAAAACCTATCATACATAAATGACAGCAATAACTGTAAAGAAACACAATTATGTAAACAAAACACCATCATCTGTGAAGTGTCATCCAGGGAATTCTGGGAAAATCAGTTTACATTTCTCACTGTAAATTATAATATTTGTGAATTTTTACTTCCAAAAATTGTATAATTGTAAACTTGCATGAAATATATTACAGGCTTTCCCCTTATAATAAGGGAGCCATTAACGTTTTTTTTACTGTAGCATTTTTCAAGTGTTTTATAGTTAATATTTCAATCATTTTTACAGTGCGCTTATAGAATAGAATGAGCACTTATGCAGCTATAAAAATTGTATTATTATTATTATTATTTTAATTTGTTTGTTTGTTTGTTTTCCTTTTTTTTGTTTAAATGGACAAAATATCATAGATTTTCAATGGGTTTTTTACTTTTGGCCTTCATGTATCCATGTGACATAACATTACGAAAAAGCCTTGAGAAAATATCCAATCATAAAATACATGACATTATTATTTTACATAATTACATTCATTCAGTAAACAATCCCCTGGGCAATTATGTTTATGCATTTATCATTTAGATTACAATCAGTACAGCAAAGATTGCATTTAGGTGTTAGGAAAGCAACACTCCTCTAACTTCAGCCAGATAAAATAGGCGTTTGTGTTAGAACATAAACATAATCTCCTCCATAATTATCAGCATGTGTTTATGGCCACATTTTAGATGTAAAAAGTGTAGTGTGCATTAGCGTATCCATGTAAGTTTGTTGATACTCGTGTTTCACTGCAATCTCCTTGACATTCTGTGCGTTCAGTTCCTGTGTACTTGGAATTGAACCCAACACATAAACCATCGAATTGCGTCTGAATGGACTCGGTTGTTCTGAGCAGCAGAATATCATTTCTCCTGACCACGTCAAGGCTGACCTGGAGCAGTCATGGCAAGATGGGAGAAAAGATGACCACAAAGGTCACTGGGTCACACGTTTTTATTACCCTCTCATTAAACTACACCATGGCCTTGCTGCTCAGTCTGCAAATGGTAGCAGGACAAATGGGTGACATTGTGCAGTGAGCAAACTTATGTACGGAAGGCCTAAAGTCACGAAGCCTGTTCTCTGTTGATGAGTGAGTGATTGTTTGTTATTACCTGGAGCCACTTGTGAGCAACAAACCATGCATATTGTACACACAACAGCTGAACAGTAACTGTTGCATTTATATGACAAAAATAAATAAACTCATTTCCTTTACGTTATATTGTTAATGGAAGCACTCTTTGCTAAAATGTGCATGGAATAGAACCACTATTTAATTAGTTTATATCACATTTAAATGACATTCCCAAAAATTCACAATACAGCACAAACTCTTCAGAGAATTGCACCTTCTGTGAAGCTTTGCACTTGGTATACAAGTTTCCATTATATATGACAATCTCTAACAAGTGAACACAGCTGGTGGCCCTGGTAGTAAATGAAATGTTCAAAGAATTACTACATTGCCAAACACACTGAATGCCTGCTGCACGACTACAATGTCGTTCTGAATTGTTGTCAGTGCTGTATTCAGTTCTGAAGTTCAGAAGGTCTTGAAGTAGTAGACCGAATGATTCAAATATTATTTTTTAAATCATTTGGAAGATCAAACAGAATATGCAGATTTTTGCATTAAATGATTCATGCTCATTAGCATTGAGAATACATATCCTGAGAAGTATTTTTGTTACACATTAAATGTCAAACTGTATTGTTTTAATATTTTAAGGAAATAAAACTAATGAGCATTCCTGCATTAATTAATTAATAAAACCATGACCTCAACATAATATTCAACTTGTAATTGTCGTATGCCTGCATTATTCTCCATCTTAAGCCACCTGACTTGTTAATTAATTACTGTAGGAAGTGAAAAAGTCAATTATTTTTCCCAGGGTGTTAATTTGTGGTGCAAATGCAAATGAGGAAGTGGAAAAAAGTCTGATTTCAAGATGTTAGCCAATGGTAGATATGCAAATGAAGTGAGTAGCCAAATCCGCAAGAAATGGCAAAGATGGAGTCATTACAATCCCGCACCTAAGAAAGTTATTTCAATGCAGACAAATAGTTGTGAACTATGAATATGGTGGTTAAAATCTGTTTCTGAAGATGCAGTCAAGCAAGCTATGAGTTAAGACTTACTATTTTTAAGCAGTCTAACTTATGCGGTGATAGTTGGAGAGTATATATCTAAATCTTATGCCATGTTCTCATCTGAAGAACCCATTTATCGGCATGTCTAGACCTAAAAGATACAATAATCGTATTTACATAAACATAAATGTCTTGGGATCCTTTCAAAGTAAATTAAATAGTATTACAGAAAGATAAGTGTATGTTTTTGCAAGAGATGATAGTCAGATTGTATACTAAAACCAGAAAAGCTGTTTTCCTCAACTGCGTGTCCAACAAGTGGATTTTTTATCGCATAAGTCTCTCATCATTTATACTTTTCCCAATGTGACAACCTGTCAGCACTGTCACTTCAGTAATTTCCCATATTTGTTTATTTTTGACCATCCACACCGCCGCTTGTTCTATAAAAATAGATGATATAACCCTGTTTATTTGCAGACTGTAACAGCCAAATGGCATGCTTTTTCTGGCTAGCTGTAATCAAATTGACCTGACTTTGTTTAAACATATTCGAAACTTCAGTTATGATGACTCAATTATACTTCAAAAAATGATGCGGCACTCGTGAGGCGTTCTGTTTTGTTTTATTTTTGCTCCAATGGCCCAGAAAATCAAAACTTTGCAGCAAACAACTACACATAAACCGTTATTTCACAGTTAATGTTAGCATGGCTCATGCCTCACAGGAAGCAATTGCTTTTCTAGTTAGTCCTCATCTAGAGTGGTGACTCTCGATGAGCTGTAAGCAACGCTTAGGGTGACATCACTCTTGAACCCTTCAAGTGGCAAAAGGTCACCCACTGAAGCCCTAACACGGGACTTCAGATTTACATCACCTTCAGGACAGCCATTCCAACGCAGCATGTACAGAACACAACTCCAGACAAAATGTAAATCAGCAGTTATTTTTAGGGAAGACCTCATTAAATGACTGGCTGTGGAGAGGTTACTGGAAGGTGGGAAAAGTTTGCCACATAGATATTGCGTCAAGGTAATCTGGATCTATTGACACCCCATGATGCTGTCGTTAAGGGAACATTTATATAATTGCAGCCAATTTACAGAAATTACTGGCAGATTAATAAAATTCACACTTTAGAATTTTTTTTTTTAAAATATAAAAACACTTCAAACATGCAATTATTATTTTTACAATTTATTAATTATTATTTACTTATTTTTAGATTTTTTCTTTTTTTACATGCTTATCCTAATATGCTTAGTTGATATTGTACCTCACAATTATTTTGATGTTGCTCTAGTTCCAGGTTGATGTTGGCAGTTCAACAAGGATCAGCAGGGGTTAAATTGGGCCACAATGATCCAGAACAGCATTCTGGCACCTTTGATGCAAAAAAGACATTTTTGGCTGTTTGTTTATAAATCTAATCCATCCATGTATGCTCCAGGACAGTTTTTTTTTTCTGATCCAGTATGCACATTCTGTCTCCATTTAGCAAGTGTACTGACTTGAACAACATTTGGCTTGGTCTATTTAGAGCTGTATATGCAGATGGGTATTTACAAAATACTTCCAACATAGGTATAAGCAATCCTTTTTTTGGAGGATATTAACATTACCTCACCTCCAAAATGACAAATTTAAGCACAGTACATGATTTTCCAGAACCATCACCATCTCAGAGAAGACTGGATATCTTTTGGGGGGAACTAAGAAAACCTTCCTATGAACAACATTAATGACATTGTGAGATGACTGAGAATATTACATTAAACTTTTGTTCTAAGTCCCTTTGGTAAGAAACAACAGTATATTAACTTTGTGGTGTAGCACACGGACATGCTAATGCAGTTTTTTTAGGATAATTCACAGTGTTTGGGGAGAAAATAGCATATGTGCGTAATGAAATGTCAGTAGCTTATCTGTGAACTTCAGCTCGCGAGGATACATTTTTCGAGCGGTACCGAAGTTAATCAGTTGGAACTGCTGCATATTGCAGTTATAAATATGTCATGTCACGCATGCAAATATTCATTTCCAAATAAGATGTGATTCATCATGATAATCTGTAAATACCAGTGCTGTCTTTTTCTGTTTAAATGATGATCTTACGGAATAACCAACTGATGATTTTGATCACAAACACGATACCGTATATACAAGCTTAGCTACAGTACATATTTTCAGCATCAATTAATTTCAAAACCTGAAATCTTATTCTGGTCTTTCAGACTGGATTAATTGCTTACTCATTTGTTCAAACCACTGCACATGGAATTTTCCACAGGCTGCAATTGTGTTGAGCAAGAAGCTGTATTGCAGAGAAAATTGTTTTTACGTTTTGCGCTCAGGCCTGTCTTAACTTCTCAGTGGCATGTTTATGTTGGAAATCTAGTTCAAGAGTCTATTAACCAGCTCTCCCATGGCTAAAGGATAACCAGCGAGAGGTATTAGAAGGCTTCCAGCAGGTCAAAGCCTGATTCATTTGAAGTCACTGTGTGTGAGGAAATGAATGGTTTCCAAAATCAATCATAAGGCCACAACTGTTTTACATTCTTCGACATTCACACAATTTGAAAACGCCAGGTGCACTTGCAGTAAACTTAGAAAACTGCTATAAATATTCGAAACCAGAGCAGCAAATTTAACACTGCGCCATAGCCCTGCATAAAAAAAACAATACTGACTAATCATGCAGAATTTGTTTCCATCAATATTATCAACTATTTCCTTAAAAAAATAATATAAATTTCCTTAATAATAAAGGTACTTTTAAGTATCTGCCTACTCCCATGAAGCAGTGTGAATCATGTAATCGACTGCCTACATTTATATGCATATTTTTCAATGAACTTACACTATATTTAAGTAATATATTGTTTTTATATAAAGAAATGAGAAATCAACAGTTTATTATACTTGTTTTTATGTCAATTGTTATTGTTTCCTAAATATTTGAATATAAATGCATATTTTGCAATTAATTTAAAATACATTGTTTCTAGGTCATAAACATCTTAAAATCAATAGTTTTAGTTTAATCCATTGCTTATATACACTTAACACCTTGAGTGTGGGAAAGAATGACAGGTAAATATAAAATCATTGATTTTTGAAGATATTTATTATGTGTTATTATGCATTTTTGAAGATGTGTGTGTTTTGCAATAAACATGAAGATTGTTTCATACACATAATAAACATCTTCAAAATAAGTAGTTTTATATTTACCTTTTTGTACGTCTTTTTGTGCAATTTTTTTTTTTTTTTTTTCCCTCCGAGAGGAAGCTACATGTAGCCATTGTACTAAATCTGGAGTCTTACATTACTTTTTTCTTTGACCAAAGAAGTACATTTTACTGTTTACATCCTGCAAAGCTCTTCCGAGTGACTGACAGTAACCAAGGAGGGTGGAGCAAACTGTTGGGTCAATTGTATAATCCTGATAAATATTACCCTGATCTTCACTTTGAAAGCTGACACCAGAACAATCCCAACCTTGAACGCAGCCCAAAAAGCCTGACATATTACTAACAGCAATGACATATCATGAGTACCACATAAACAGCTATATGCATGTATTAGGTGCTAGATATATTAAGCCTCCAGTGCGGCAGTTGTCGATCAAATGCACCTGGAAGTACTATCAGAGGAGTCTTCCACAGAGGGAGAGGAGCGTGAGTGGGTGGCCTGCATGGTATTTTCTGTACATCATTTGATCAGTGAGAGCAGGTTGAGCTGGGTGGGGGTGGGGTGCTGAAAACTGAGACGTCTCTATTTACAGCTGCAGTCAATATGCTTCAATTTTCACCCCTAGCCAACAGCTAATTGGCAAGCTATTTGCCTCATGCTCAATGTGATTTTTCGTACATTCTCATGTTACCCATTAGGCAACACGGATTCCCCGTCTCCTCGTGATATTCACACTAGATGCATGTCTTTTCTAATTTCTGTTCTCTCTCTTTCCCTCTCTATAGGAGGCTAAGCCAATAGCCGTCCCATAAGTCCCACCAGGACCTGACTTGGCTTCGTGTCAGAGAGGTATCAACACGGTCTTGTGATAAAGCAGACAGCATGGGTGTATTATAGGCCTGGAATGTTTCAAGCCTGGAAAGTCAAAGTCTGCAGGGCTGGAAACCAAAGAAAGATTCAACTTTGATATATTTGCCCACAATAACAAGATGACAAATAGACTTTATGATGAATGCACTGTAAATGCATATACACAAATATAGTGTAACATGATACATTTACTGTGACAAAAAGAATTGCATAACACAGTGTGATACATAAGCTGTTATGAAACACGTTTTTTTCTGAGTCATCAGTGCTTTTTTTCTTAATTTTACATACCAACATCATTTTCTTTACATTAATGATCTGCCAAGTGTTATATAATGCATTCTATAATGTATATTCAAAATACAAAATAAAAATTTAAGCTATATAAAATATAAAAAAATATTAATTATAATTATTGCAAAATGTTAGATTATTTGATACTTTTTGTATTAAAAAAGTATTTTATGTGCTTCAAAAAATAAATAAAATGTATATTTACATTTTTAATCATCTTAAAAGTATATAAAATATAACAAAAATCAATATATTTTATATAATTTTTCCAAAAATCTTTATAGTTCTATACAAATCTATATAAATATATTTAGGCTTTTCTCGATTAGAATTTAGTCCGACATGCCATTTTGGGAACCAGACCAACTGGTTTAATGATCTGGTGATCAGCTCGCTGGAGTGGAAAATGATCAATGAAAAATAACTCTTCCATTTGTGTGGTGTATTTTTACGGACTTCTAAGGCTTTTTGTCTCATTTTTGAAGCTTAACAGATGGCTTCATTATGTATGGCCAATGTGTAAAAAAAAAAAAAAAAAAACCTTTTTGAACCTAATATTAGTTTGTTAGCATCTCCAGTTACGAATGCCTTTTTGCTTTCTAGTCCTTATGACGTTTATTGATGTCTTACAGAAAAAGTTGTAATTAGAATCTATATGATCTTCTGGAATTCAGTTGATTTACATCTTTTGACATTTTGCAAGTTGTACCCAACTGTAAGGCATCAGTGATCTGTGAAAACAAATGTTTTTAATTACACTACTAATTTGGCTGCTTGCTGGCTTGTATCTTGCATTTTGCACATTACTCGAACATCCTATTTCCATCTTTCAACTTGTGTAAATTAACACTGTCACAATACCAACATGGAGTAATTTGCAGTGTACAGCTCTCTAATCGAGATGTGATTACCGCTTGATTACCTTCCCCCTGAGACCAGTGACAAGTGCACTGGTCAAAATTACCCACTCCCAATCTGCTGACAAGTAAAAAGCGAGAAATTACACCAGATACTTTGGTGACAAGCTAGAGACTGGCTGTTAATCAAAGCAAATATGGTTCGCTCGTAATCAATCAAACAGCTGTGCAGCACATTTACCCAGAGGCTCTGAGTGGAGAGCGCATTGGCCTCCCAGGGTTTTGACGCAGCAGTGCATTCTGGATTCCCCACAGGGTAAAATATATGATATTGACAGTGCTTATTGCTTCATCTAGCTCACCACATTAGCATTTGATGCAAAATATAATTACATTAGACACATCATTTGTGCTGTGAAGTGAAAAACGTGGCTATTTAAGTTTACTCATTTTTAAAGATAAGTGGTTGCACATATTGTAGCAATATTATAGTATATATAATATATACAATATTGGTCAAAAGTTTAAGGCATGTAATGATTTTGCAAGAAGTCTCTTATGCTTAAAAAGGCATTAAGTAATTTTATTCTTTGATGAAAAGCTGAATTGTCAGCAGACATTAATCTAGTCTATGCTGATTTGCTGCTCAATAAACATTTCTTATTATTATCAATGTTGAAAACAGTTGTGTTGCTTAATATTTTTTGTGGAAAGAACAGCATTTATTTGAAATAGAAATCTTTTATAACATTACCAGTGTACTTTCTGTCACATCTATTTAATGCATTAACTTGATAAAAGCAAACCAAAACAAAAAAAGGAATAAATAAAATAAAATAATAAAATAAAAAAATTGAATTAATCTCACTGACCCCCAAACTTCTCTTGACTTAAAAAAAATATATAATACTACTACTACTAATAATAATAATAATAATAATTTAATAAAAAAATAATAGAAAATTAAATAAAATAATGCTAGACAGATCTGTAAACCCTAAAACCCCTATTAATTACCAACAAGTACAGTATTTACAGACCTTGTAAGCCCCTCATAAGCCCTTATTTCTTGGCTGTATACAGCTTATATAATTAAAATATTTTATTGCCATCTCCCCAAGCACAAGCCTTTGGTTAAACTTCTCAAAAAGTAAAATTTTATAGGGCCCAAATGCTTTTTTTTTTTCAACTATCTGACGAGGTCATCAATTAGATTCAAAGGAATTAGTAAGTGGATACTTCAGAGCACAGTTATTCTGTTGAGCGACTGCAGGGAATTCCCACCGGAGCAACACTGCAAGTTAGGGTTAAATGACTTCCTCAAGAGCACAATAATAATAAAGCAGAACGTGACGTGACTAACACTTGAGACCACATCCACAGTTCATCAGCTCTGGGATCTGCTCAGCTGCTAAGCCTGTAGTTTATTATGCAGAACTGGGGGAAGATTCTGAGTGAATTTATGCTTTGGGAGGAAGGGACAATCCAGCAAATACACTTGACCTAATTCTGTATTTTATGATCCTGTTGGATTCTTTTATTCATTGTTCACTTTTGTTTAAGTGCCTGGTCTTCAAAGTTCAGCAAATGTGTTAGAGTTGATGTCCTAGAATTAAATTTTTAACATATTAATTAAATTTTTAACATATTGATTTGAATAATCACCTTTTTTTTTTTTTTTTTTTTTTTTTCACGGAATGTAATACAGGTTACTCAGCCAAATATCTAAGCTGCTCTTAATGGTGCCACACGGATACGCTGTTTTCGTTCAAATCAAAGCGTAAATGGCGTAAACAGCATATCCACACGACACAGCTGACACAGAGCAGCTTACACTGTTTGCTGTTTACCCTTTAAGACATGCTTTTTTTGGGCATTAAATAATGGCGCAAATACCAGTAATTTGACGACCGCAAACATTAGTAAATCATGTTGTGTGATTCATTTTAATACTCTCCTCCCACATAAATTTTGCATCTGTGTCCATGCCTTTTCAGTGCTAATTCTTCACTGCGCGTCTTTAGTAAATCCTGACAGTACTATTTTAACGCCAAAAGAAGGTTTGCACTGGAGCAAGCTGTTAGTAAATCTGGCCATATATATTTTAATAATATTTAATATTTTATTTCATTTTTTTATCTATTTTTAAAATGTTTATAATATATATAGACACATGCCCACACACAGAGTGTTGGGGAAAGTTACTTTTAAAAGTAATGCATTACAATATTGCGTTAGTCCATAAAAAAGTAACTAATTGCATTACTTTTTACGGAAAGTAATGCATTACGTTATTTTCACGTTGCTTTTGTCACCTGAGCTGGGATTGCTTGATTATTTTTAATAACAAAAAAACCCAAAAGTTATATTTTTGGCCACTGTAAAGGCCCTTTCACACCAAAAGTGAAATGAATAATCGTCAGGCTGAAGGAAATTCTTCTTACTCCCGATTTCTCTGAACACAGACACAGGAGAGCTGTCAGTCAATAAATGGGAAAACAAAGTAACTTGAGTTACTTATTGGAAAAAGTAAGAAAAAGAGATATTTTTTTTTTGTAAATTTCAAAGTAATGTTACTTTACTAGTTACATGAAAAAAGTAATCACGTAACTTGCGTTACTTGTAATGCGTTACCCCCAACACTGTATATATATTTATATATATGTATTCCATGTATAGCCTATATTCCATACATACATCTACTTGGAGAGTTAGAGAGGAAAGGACTGTCTAACTGACATGTAAATTGACAAACATGGCAAACTTGGCTGAATGCAGTGATTACATCAACCTGATATTTGGTAAACACAAGTTTGTTTCCAGACAGATCGGTGACAATCAGACACTGCATAAAGTCAGCCATTCAAATTGGAACTAATTGACATTTTTGAGCACAATATAGAGAGCATTGGTAGAAAACACAGCTGAGAAAAGGATGTTAGAGTTCAACCTGCAAAGGCAGCTGACATGATCTTTTCTTTTATGACATTTTAATCATAAGACACAGTAAACTAAATAAAGGGAACAAATAAAGCATACTTTCTTCGGGAGAATTCTCCAAGGACCTGGCGCACCAGCTGCCATTTTGATAGATTGAGGCTCGGTGCAAATTGCTTGGCCCGACTATAACTTGACACCTTTGTAACCGTAAACAAAGCCGCTTTTCATCACAGCCTATTCCCAACACCGAACACATACGCCTGCAAATACACATTTACAAAACCTAATCCGTTATCCTTAAGTGTCTGTGAATCCCTCTTTCAGGCAGAAGGTAGAGTTAGCACTGCAAAATTAGTCTGAGTCAGGGAATTTAAATAGCTTTAGTGTCTATTTTGCGTGATGACAAGCTACAGGGTTGTTCTTACAGTATTTACGAAGCTTGCCAGAATGTGATATATGAGACCACAGTACACACAGTAAACACACACCCACAGAGTACCACTATGAGGTGCTGTTTCACTGAAATCAACCTGAGCAGCTGTTTGTTTCAATTTCTTTGTTTAGCTCCAATGTGTCCAAATGGATTTGAATGCAGCTGATTTGAAATGGAATCTGAGAAGCAATGTGCATAATGTCAGACTACATTTGTAAAATGATCATACGTATCACCAATGAACCCAACTAAAATGTTACTTCAGTGCGCTCAATTTATATGAAAATTTCATATTTATACGAAAAAATAACGAATATACTTTTAACAAAGTACATTTGTTCATGCATAACACAATCATTGCTATGAATGGTGCAAATTATCAGCAAATAAAACTCCATGTAGCGTCTGCAAGGATCAAATGTAAAAAGGTTGCAAATATTAATTATATATATAAAGCACATAAATGTACACACAGTGGGGTCCAAAAGTCTGAGACCACATTCAAAATCTATACATGGAAATTTTGAAAGACTGCCATGCCAATGAACAAATAATAAATATTTAAGATACCACCTCCTGAAAATGCTGGGTTACAAGAGCTAATGTAGAATAATTATTACAGTATTAATAAATTATTACATGCCTCTGTGGAGTAATTGATTTTGATTGGTCAGTTACAGCATTCTCTGGTTATATAAGCTAAACTGTGTATTTGACTGTTGTCTCTGGCAACCACTTTCCTACATTGTTTCATGTTTCATATAGCATGCTATGATCGCTTTCTTCTCACATACTGTATAAAAATAACTCAACTCACATCAATATTTCATGTTTTCATTTTATTTATTTATATTTTATTTATTTATTCAGCAACTGTGTAATGATCATGCTAATGTACAGTTCAGGATGACACAATAATATCCATATTTCACTGCAAAAGCAGTGTATATATATATATATATATATATATGGGTCAAAGACGTAAAGATGTCCACGTCAAAATACAATTTCAAAAATGATTTTATGTCCCTAGAAAGCACATTAAATGTAAGTAAAGTGCCTATTTTAAGGTTTTAAATATGTTTTTGGAGAATAAAATGTCAAAATTTGGTTGAAATAATGTTACATTGTCATTCAGTGTAACTCAATATTTATGTAAAAAAAAAAAAATCAAACAACATGCTTATTTTTACTTGTACATATTAAAATATATAAAAGAATAAAGGAGCATATTAAATTTTATTGTGTTTTAAATGAGTAAAAAATTCTTACTGACAAATAGACAAAACCTAGGATAGTGGCAAATTTTAAAAATGTAA
>JAFVLL020000740.1:0-74903 GCA_021397915.2 Tor tambroides
CACAATATATATATATATATATATATATATATATATATATATATATATATATTCTTCATGGCCAAAAGACACACCTAATTTGAACATACATTCTAGTTGTATCTCCTCTCAAATTCACATGCTTGTAGTGTATATCGTTAATTACAAGGTAGGTGTTTCAGTTTTGTTACCTCATGTTGTGCGTGCGATATGAGAGTGATGAATCTCATTGGCCCCTTTAGATATTGTGTCTTCCCTGTCTTCACACAGTTGCAGTATACATAGTTTTATAACTTGAACTTATTAGTTTTGTTGCACCAGAGTTGCATGCTTATGTAGACAACTTTGTTGATTACAACAGAACCATTACAATTTTGTTGCTTGCCATGTAAGGATGAGCAAGGGAGGGTCATGTGTGCCTGTGTAGAAACTCCAGGTCTCCAACATCCCCCACAACATGGCTCTGATCAATGCAGTAGTCCTCAGAGAGAGACAGATACAATAAGAGCGAGCAGGATGTTCTAAATTGCTGCTGTTTGGATGGAGGGAGGAATAATCCTTATCTGTAGGAATGCAAACGCAGACAGGTAAGCTGCTCGTTAGAAAGGGTGAGGAGGCAGGCAGCTAATTGATCTGATTTAATCTCATCACAGTTTGATTGACCGGCTGTCGGACATGTTTGTGCCTGCTGAATGCACAAAAGCACGACAGATTTATCTTAGTCAACCTTCAAGTGTCTCTGTGTGTGTGTGTGTGTGCAGAGAGCAGGACTGTTTGTCTTAGTCAAGCAGAAAAGCACAAAGGCCGTTATCATGGGCCAGGATCACCACATCTTCACTGCAAAGAAAGAAAGAAAGAGAATAGGAAACAATCAAAGTGAGAAAGGGTTTGACAAATGAATGCTTGAGAGCGGAAGGATGGACAGATAATGACCATGGGGTCTCGTCAGCTTTAATACGTCCTATGTGGCAGCAACATCACTCCTAGTTTAAGCATAAAGGCTTTACACAGAGCACACATTTTCACAAGCCATATTAAAATCAGAATTTTTCTTTAAATAATAACTTGCTCTGAAAATACCTTTCGTTTCAGCTTACATCATCATAATGCCACTGGTGGGGAAAATAGCCAAAAATGTTTCAACCATTCCTCTGTAACCACCTGTCTGCTGCTAGCTGTAACCACCATATGAAAGTAGCACAGCAAACTTTAGGTCGATGTGCATTTTCAGCTGTTTTCCTCCCAAATTCTGTTCCCTATCCCCAAACTATCTTGGTTGTGGCCATACTGCTTGACAATCTGTACTTTGAAAAAGAAGAAATGTCATAGAGTTGCTTCACTCCTGAATTCTTCTAAAATTTTAGGAAACACAAAGACAGTTTGCCGAAGTTCTGTCCTTACAGTCAAAATTGATGTGATAACTTGCTCTGCCCTTAAAATGACTTTCTTTTTTTAGCTGATGTAACCAAGCTCTTACTTTTCAAGTAAGCACCATGTAGAAATCCATGTAACCCTTTACATTACAGTTAATTTTTCAAGTCTGTTGAAAAACAGAGACCGTTCTTTCAACGAAGTAATGCTCTGGCACCACAATACGAATTATATCTGAAGAAGTGATCTCAAGTGTCTTTCATTTTTACAGTATATTATCAAGTAAAGAATATACAATCCAGTGACATGCTGAGATGTTTTTGGGTGAGATCCTTCACAAAATTAACACACGCAAATGTACACATCCAAAGGATCATCTTCTTTCATGCAAACATTTAGATCTCTTTGACTCCCAAAAATGGTTGCTGTGCCATTTTGGAACTGTCTTCTACAGTTTCCAGTCAAGTGTGAGAATCTCATCAAAAGTACATCTGCAGTTGTGTCAGATGTCTTGTAAAGTCAAATGAAGAGCTCCTCTGGTTCCTGATCTTTATGCGTATAGCCACCTGCTTCTAGATTGTACTGTCAGCTGACTCATTCATAATCACAAAAGAAGAAGACTTAATTTCTTTGATTAGTTTCACAGTACACCACAGGCCATCATTTTAGTATTCTCTTTTAAAATATCACAAAAAGGGCACTTGCTCACCATGACTTTAACTGTGGGACAGTTTGGGCACACAAGTTTAGTAACTGAAAATTGGACTCCTCATCTGTGTGTCCTTGAATTTTCTAACCCCTGTCATGCAAGATATTAGATAGAGGATAGAACACCCACTAAAGCAATTCTTGCCATATGCTTTTGCTTACCTAAAGAGAGAGGAATATTAATACCAGCTCCGCCAGCACTGACAGCACTAATTGCAACTTGGTGCAGATTCGATTTTTCATGAAAATGGAATCTTTTTTGTGTTTTTGTACAGCTAAAGCCATCTTTAACAAAAGCATTAAAGGATCCTAAGTTGTTTATTACACCTTGTCTCATATATTTTCCTTTTATTCATTTGCCTTTGTACTCTACTGTCGCTGTTGTTGCTAACACTTGAATCATTATCTATAACAGAAGTTTTACTACTACTGTCAAAGGTGCCACTTTTAGTTTTTGATTTCTTAATGACTAATGACTACAAAGTGAAAGGCTAGGCTAAATTCTCAAAATAATTTCCTTAAAATTCCCTTTTCCATTTGCTTCATTTTGTGTTTTCAATTAGCTTTCAGCTAACAGCCTGCCTTTCCATCTAAGCATAACTAATAGGTTTTGACATCTGCACATAACCAGTTCCATATGTATGGCTTTTCTGACATAGTAAACTTGCTTGGTACTCACCTGGTACAACATTACACTTAGGATGCAGAGTGTTCACATGAATCTTGATAAAGAGCTCAAAAGCTTGTAAAAGCAAAGCTACAATGGCATGGTTGGTTAATCAAAAACCAACCAAACACCAAAATAATAAAGCATTGGCAGATTCACTTTCCTGTATTTCGAATTATACTGAACGCCCTTTTAGTGCCACCTTTAGTGTTACGAAATGTGCAACAACCAAAATAATACAGTTTTTCAAGCGTGTTTTTCCACTGAGCCTGGATTGGATATATCTGTATATGCAACCTGAGTGTTTCTGAACATTATTTCATACCAGTTCCTGAAAGTATGTCAACCTGAATAGATAGCATGTTTTGGAGTGTAAACCAAAATCTGAAATTATCTGCTGTGCATGTATTTTAGGATCACAGTAACCAACCATATCTTGATGTTTGGATAGCATTGTAACATCAAAAATCTTGGCAGAGTTTAGAGGGAATGAGAATAACCCACATGCTCTGTTAGGGAGAGAGAGAAAGAGAAACATATTGTTTTTCTGCTTATTATACATGAAGTCCATGAAGGGGCAGAAGTGGTTCCGCATGTGCTGTGTATTCCAGAAGTCTCCAGAGCATTCTCCTCATCAACAAACATCTGTGCACTGCTGTAAATAAACAACAAACAGTCCGTAAACAACAGCACCACACTACCCTTACTCCTGGATGCACTGATTCTGATTTGCCACAGGCTTGTAAGAGAGAGAAACCATAGATTAAATTATTTTCTTTTTATCTTGAATGAATTTGAGTTTAATAAATAAGCTATTTTGGTCTGTTGGATTTTGAGTCAAAGTATTTACGCTTTCTATCTAGCCAGCAGCCTTTTCAGCATAAACTGCAGGAAACACACACACACATACACAAGTTCTTAGATCTCCCGGATATATGATCAACAAACGCTGTGGGATCCTGATATGAAAAATTTGGCTGCTTAACTCTCATAAACACTCAGAAACTCTATCAGACAGAAAACCACTTATCAGCACTGAGCATACATCAATTATTTTGAAACATTTCATATAAGAACATTAAAGCGATATGCCACAAGACTATTCATTACAGTGATTTTACAGTTCAATGCAAAATAAGTGTTCCTTATCCTGATTTCCAGTAAAAACACCTAAGCAAGGTCAGTTTATTTGAGAAACAAAATTATATAGATAATAAGGCTTGTTTTTGGAGAATATATCCTGAGATGTGTTCCTTTTTTACTCTATAGGCAAATAGTCTTTTGTTGTTGTAATCATAAACCTTAAATAGACATATGCTTAAAACAAGAATGATCTATTTGCAAGACAGGAGGCAGACCCCCTTAAACATAGTAAAATAAATATAACACATGTCTTTGAGTGGATCATTGCCTCTTTTCTACAACATTTGCACCAGCATTATTATAAAAGACAGTCGATAAACATTTAGTGGTGTTTGCTAACACAAACCTCACTTCTACGATTGCTCATACTTAGGGATTTGAAAAGTCACCTTATTAAATTTGGTGCAGAACTCATCAACGTTTGGGCTTCAGGCTTAAATGATACCTGAGTGATACCTATTGAATGGTGTGCTATTACTTTTTTTAGCATAGAAATATTTTGCACGGTGTATGGTAATACAAGTGCAAAAACATTAAAGAACTGATCTGAGTCATATCTGGAAACCAGATTATCACAGACCCCGTTTACACCTGACATTAACATCTGTTAATCCTCCTATTTCATCACACTCTACATCACTTGCAGGAGTGCTGAGTGCAATGCATGAACACTATTGAACTGAACTATTGAACTAAACAAACCCACGCTACAAGTATTGGAAAGGAAATGAATAAAATGGATAAAGAAAGCAGCTGTGATTTCCACTGCAATCTGTGTGTTTTAAAATGCAGCAAAGTTTGAATTGTTTATTTTAGTGGGATTTCTCACAACACATCCCACAGTGATTGCGTGGAAATTATACTATTTTTTGTGGCTATTCGAACCACATGAACGTCTACAAATGCAGTTGAGTTGAATGTGTTTTCGACTACCTCTGGAAGTGGTCAAAAACGGATAAGCTCAAAACATTTTAGTCTCCATGTACATGTGTATATAGTCACACCTATTTGTGATCAAATTGACGAAAATTCATATTAATACCAGGTGTAAACAGGGCTATAAACGCATGTGACCACATTGCATTGTGTTCATCTGTCTTGATGCATCCCTGACCGCAATGAAGTATTGCCTACTCACCCTCCTCTCACTCAAAAAGTGATCAATCTGGAACGTGAAAAACCACACCAAAACAAGCGATTCAAACTTTGCTGCGTTGTACCAAAAAATGTGGATCACATTGGAAATCATCATTCCCTTCATTATTCTTCGCTTCATTTGCTTCAATCGCTTTCTCTCTGAAAGTTATGTAGAGCGTGATGAAATAATGAAAGTGTCTCTACAAAATCTGAAGTGAGAGTATTTGAATATTAATACCAGGTGGAAACAGTAATGGGTCTTAGTTGACCACAAGATAACTGGAAATGCATTTTAATACCAGGTTTAAACAGGGTCGTAGAGACTTGAGCCACTGCAACCACCTAGTAATCCAACCACCTAAGCCCGTCATATATTCAAAAGACATGGATTAAACCGCTTGACTGATATGGATTCATTTTTTGATGCCTGTATTACCTTTTTGGACCGTTTGGTTACCTGGACTTTCAGTAGAGGGACAGAAACCTTTTATGGGTTTTTAACAACACAGAGGTGAGTAAATGATAAAATAATTTTCATTTTGAGGTGAACTATCCCTTAAAAGGTGCTATAAATGATTTTAAATGTTTTGCTCATTTACAACATTTTGCCAAACTCAACAACATCGACTCTCTCCAAAGCCCCGCTCACCAAAGATATGTTAGTAAACCTGAATGCACAAAATGATTGACAGGCAAAGAGCATATTTGAATGGCAAACACACACAGACTGTGTTCGGATTCTTTTTTTTTTTTTTTTTTACAGAGCCTATAGTGCTTTCACAGAGGCGGGTGTGATTATCTGTCAGATAGTAGGAACATTTTATTCATGGTATTTCAAAAAAAAAAAAAAAAAAAATGCTTACAGCTGCTTTAATTCTCCTTTTCCATTCAATTACATTACTCACTGTTGGTTCCCGATCTTGGTCTAAATCTTTGGACAGAAATCATAATAATCATCATGCGTGACCAAGTAGAATAAAAGCAGTCTGAGGCCAACCTCATCTATAGTGGCAAAACACTGGCAAGTGGCATGAAACGAACACAAGAACGCAATTAAAGACACACAGAGGGGAATTATACTGGAAATAGAATTACACCCACCACATTTATTACTAGAGGGGGTTGGGGGGACAACATCATTGTCCTCCACAGGAAACAAATGCTTTGCACATCCTGAGAGACTCCACAGAAAGATCATTATCCTCCTTCACTCGTTCGTTTGCTCTTTCTTTCTTTCTATCACATAAAGGGTGGTCGTGTGTTCATTAGTAGATGCTGTCAATGTCCTAAGGAGTGAGAAATGAACTGAAAATGAGATCATGCACAGAGAGTCAAGCACTGCGCACGCTCTCTCCCTTTCTCTCTTTTTGAGTGTGACATCCTCTTTTCTTAGTAATCACTGGAACAATACCAATCAAAAGGCAGAGCTGTCGGCTCTGACAGTCTCCCACTTAATTGGCTGTAATTAGCCGCTGAAAGAAGTTAGCAGCAGAGCTGAAATTAGCATGCCTTATTGTTTAGCATGATCTGCAGAGGAGCAATGTTGCAAACGGAGGCGGCGAAATAGAGAGGCGACAAGGTAAAATATGTGAATGTGCGATAGCCTCTTAAGGCCTGTTCACGCTAAGGTGAATATTGGTGCGATAATACATTTTGATTTGAATGAACGGCTAGTAATGCGTCTGTTCAGACTGACATGAACATTCACATGCTGTCAATACGTTTTTCTTTTACAGAGAAGGGTTATAAACTCTTTTCTATCGCACCGCAAAGAAAACCAGCCAACCAGTTAGATTCTTGCTTTTGGTCACATGCCCAGAGCAGCTGCTGTTCCATAAAACCAAGACTTGGTGGCACTCTAAATAATTCGCCAAATCTGAACAGCTGTTTGGAAGCATGTAAATACTTTTTTTCTTCTCTGTGACAAGCAGTTGTCAGAAACGGAAAGTTATAAGTGCCACCTACTGTCAGATAGCAAATCTGCATTTTTATTCAGCATGTCTGCTGTTTTTTGCATATTGGTCTGAACAGACAAATTCCTTTTTTGATTTGTGTTGATGCAAACAGGTCTTTAGTTGAAGACTAAAAGGTAATTATAGGGGATTATTATTATTATTATTTTAGGTTATACAGTTGCAAACATGAACTATAAATATATTATGGATTCTGAAAGTTAGTGTTGTCTTATAGAGCATGATAAAAAAAAAAATACAATAAAGGAATGTTTTCTGTCATGGTGGAGACTTTCCTTTGTCTTCTATGGTTGTATTTTATTCTGTTTTAACTGAGATAATCAATTTAATTTTTCTTTTTGCAATTGTACATTTCATTAAGACATTATTTAATATGTTTATGCTCTATCAATATTTATTATGCTCTTTTAGTCATGAAGACTTCCTCTGCACAATTTTAAATTTCAGGTTTTATTGTCCTTGTAGAATCATTTGACAATAAACACATTAAAACCTGAGCAAATGTAATCCCCCATAAACCAAAGGCCTTCTGTCCAAATTAGATGTTTAGATTAATCAAGAATTTCTACATTTTTAAAAGCCTTGTTCTTTTATTCTTTGTTCACGTATTTGCATGGCCTGATTTATATCCTTAAAATTTTCAATTTGAGTACTTTACTGACATTATTGCTTTGCGTATGAATCGCCAAACCAATGCACACACATAAAAAAAGAATAAATGTACATACTTACATAAATATGTACATACATTCAGTACACCTTGTAAAGTGCATTAACAAAGTAAACTGGATTTTTGTGAAATTTTGACTTAATGTTGAAATGAATGGAAATAAAGACAAATAGAAAAATATTCAGAAAAGTAGTATCAGTGGTTGGTTTCAGAGGGAGTGTAATTCAAATATGAATTTGCCTGCTACAGATTCCTGACTGCCCTCCCTGGAAACACTTTCATTTGATCTTTCTATCTCTGACTCGTATAAAGATACTTCCCTAGGCAACTCGTGTGTGTGGCTCTGGGCTACAGCATGAAACCACAGGTATATCTTTAATATCTTTCTTTGATTAAGATGTAGAAAATCCTCCATCTTCCTCTTGCCATTTTAACCGAATCCATCTCATTTTCAATCTCCGTTTCTGTAGATGAATGTGTTTTATGTGAGCTCTGTCCATATCATCCTGGAAATCTCTATTACGGAATTCATCAAAAATTAAGCACAACATTAAGGAAGAATAGTGCTGGACACTTGCCGTGTTTGCCTCGATTCAATATGGTTCGTTTTATAGAAGACCATCACACCAAAACATTAACACAGCCCACCCCCTGAACCCAGTGATAGATATAAGCAATAAAGTGTTCTCCTCTCTGCGATTTGTGCTCTGACAGAGATAGATACTGATGCTGAATTCTCATAAAGCATTTGTGTGCTGAGGCAATCTCTCTCCCCACTGCAGTGAACACAGCTAATGCAGCTTTAACTGGGGAAAAGACATTTCCATATGCATGATGACAGTCCACAAGCTGAAATTAATAAAATGAATAATATTTTACATAATGAGGTGGAAGTCAAAAAACAGACCTTAACTTGTATTGGCCCCAAGGAGCCTTCATTTCTGCATTATTTGTTATTTATTTATTTATTTATTTATTTTTTTTACATTTGGATTCTTATATTTTTGCACTGTGCAATTTATATAATTGGCACAATATGCAATTTTTTTTTAAATTTAATTTAAATTGCATTATTAGTGTAAAAAATTACCTGGAAGAAATATTTACTAAAAAAAAAAAAATACTGTGTTCTTGACTCATTATTTGAATGGACGGTCAAAAGGTTTTACATTTTTACACAAAATTTTGTGTAAAAATTGTTTTTTTTTTTAAATGCTAAGATTCGTGTAATTGGTGACAACAGCGTAGCATAGCACTGTTTGAAATATTTATCAATACATACCACATAATGTTTCACATACTATGTTTAAATAAGTAATATTTAAAAAATAAAAAAAAGATATTACATCTGTGTGTGTAATAAGCAGTACGCTAGTATTCCATTCCAAACATAAAGGTCAAAAAGGTCAGCCTAAAAGGTTGTGATAACTAGTCAACTCAACATATCATCTTCAAATCGTCATAACACAATGCTAAGCACATTTACAGACTTTCTGTAAATCATTTGCAGTTCAGTATTTAGTGACTGTCATATACTGATTACGAAGGCGCTGGCATCTAAAACTCACTGCCGTGTCTGAACAGACTTGTCCATTTGTTTACCGTGGCAGTGAACACATGCGGTCTGACAGCTAATCCCGATGCTGAATGAACCCTGTCACACACGCCACTAACATCAGCCAAGCGGGACACAGTCTCCAGAAGAGGGAGGGGGAGAAGAGATGGAGCAGAGGGGGGGAAAGAATAAACAGACCCAAGACATCAGGAGAGGTGTGGCCACAAGAAGAAATGGAACAAAATGGAGGAAAAGAAGATGTAGCTATGTTTGGAAAGGAATACTAACATATATTGCACAAAATACTGTGAACTGCATACTGTAGCTCTGTTTTAAAACCTAATTGGCTTTTTGTTGACTGCCTACAGGCATACCACACAAATAGCTCTAGAAATAAATGTGACTCATAGCTGATTCAAATAAAGTTTGACATTAGAATGATTCTAATGACATGCCAATCTAATAAGGATAAAAATAAATGGCAAATATTTCTTAAAATATTTCATATATTAAAGTACATTATACTATACCATTATACTAAATTACTAAAGTAGTCAAACCTATTCATTAGAAGGGGGCGACCCAATACTTTTGGCAATATAGTGTATATTAATAGTTGATATTTGAACCCAGCGATATATTTGCCTAACAAATTATTGATTATTTTTGTTAAATTTCAATCAAAATATACTGTTTCAAGAAACCATATCCATATCCCATATCAATATTCATCTTCATCATTAACATTTATTTATTTATTTTTTGAGTAAATTGATTTTCACAGGATGCATTAATAAGCAATGTATAAGGAGAGCAAATATTGAAATAAATTGTCTTTTCAGCAGCCCAATAAAGTAAAAATCACAGTCGATGTAACTTCTAATTCATCACATTGTAAATAAATGTCAAAAATACAGCATTGTGGGAAATTGTACTCCTCTCTGGGTGCTCGGCTATATTCTGAACAATTTCAATATGGTCACCTGTGTATTCTATAGAGTCTATGGAAATGTACATACTGTACTCAATATATTGCATTCTGCAAATATAGTTTGTGTAGTATGCAGTATGCCATTACAAACATTCCCAGAGAGAGGAGAAAAAGACAACAGCAAAGCGGGTAGGGAATGTAGTGGAAAACAGAGAAAAAGAAAAGACACACAATTGGAAGGGGGAGGAAAGGTAAACAGTGGGACATACAGATCAGAGAGGAGTGAATGTCTGGCTCAAGGTCAGAGTGTCATCCTGTTGTGGATATATTTGCCAGGACACGATCTCCCAGGAGGCCAAAGGGGCGGACACAGGACCAGCAGGCAATGCTTGCAAGGTGTAGATAACAAACACACGGTCAGGACGGAAGACCTCAAGAGAGGCTGAAGATTCTGGGCCTGTTGTTCGGGGTGTGCTGAGTTAGTCTCGCTGGCCACTCTGTGGATGTCGGTGTGTGTTTGTGTGTGTTCTCTCAGATATACCCTCGTCTCAGCACTCAGATCCCTGCCCTATATCCGAACACTGGAACGCGGCTCTATTACGAGCCCAACGCCCAGTAGAGGGCAAAGATGGAGCCCATTAAACTGACGGCAAACTGGAGAAACTGAGAAAAAGCAGTGTGTCTGACATTCATGAGGTATACGAAAAGAAACTCATCTTTTATTCAAGTGTGTTGATGCAGTTGGAGGTAGATGGCTCGCTTTTGGTGGTCAGCGTAACAAGGAGAACTGTTGTTTACCAGTGAGCTCACTGAGGCTTTCAGCATTGCAAACTATTGAGGAAGATTGAGAGGAAGACAGAGACTTTTCTTCTGGTCATTTTCAGACATTTATATTTGGATTGACTGATGGTAGACACAAACAATTTAGTTTTTTTTTTTTCATTGATTAGCTGTTCCAAAACCCTGTGAATATTACAGGGGTCTCTAGGTGAGAAAAGGGGTCTTAAAATACTGCTTTCATGGTGCTAGAGGAAAAAAAGAACAGATGTGTCCCTGTTGAAAGAAACAGCATATGCTGGTTAGGTATGTTTTGAAGCATGGCTGTTGGTTTGAGCTGGTTTAAGCTGGTCATGTGCTGGTCCTAAGATGGTCCTGAGCAGGAGCTAGTTGCTTAGGACCAGCTTAGGACCAGCACATGACCAGCTTAAAACAGCTCAAACCAGCAGCCATGCTTCAATACATATATAACCAGCATATGCTGTTTTTTTTCAACAGGGGTCAGAACAGTCAAAGATGTTCATCTAGCAAATGATTATAGGCAAACAATTAAAAATATATATTATTATCTTATCTATTCATTCATTAGTAAATACATTAAAATTTCAATTTAAACACAGACTGACCTGAATAAACCTTTTTGATGATGAGAGTGTTTTCAATTTCTGAATTAAAATGCACGACACACAGGTAAAAATATAAAACAGGACATGATATAATAAAGAGGATGCAGACTGTCATGAAAGTTTGTCTAAGTTAAAAAGTCCCCAAAAATATAGCCTTTTTTAATGACAAGGCAAGGTTAGTTCAGGTTGTCAAATGTCATGTGGTGTGACTCCCCAAAAATGTGACAATATTTTGGAATTAATAATTATAAACTCCTGATAATTACTGTTTTTTTTTTTTTTTTTACTTGATGGTTACACCACATGACAATTTTATGACATTTTTAGAGCCATATAAACACAAAAGGGATTATTACACTACATTTAAACCAGGGTTATTGTCGTTCTAAACCCCACTTTTAAACCTGGTTAAGTAAGTTTCACCATTGTTATTTAGAAGCAGTATAGCTACATGTTTAGCAACAGACAACCAATCGTGTCTCTCATATTCACGTTTTGGACATTTATGGAAACTGAATGTTGTCCAAACAGTAGTTTCAGCAATGTCAAAATGTCAAATGGTGATGGAAAAAGAGACTCATTCTTTCCTTTATAGTCCGAAAGCTTAATTTATGGAAAAACTTAATACAATACAGTATGCAATATATAATATAAGGATGCACAATTTAGAAAGTTTAGAAAGACCCAGGGTTAACTATTTTAAGTGTGAAAAGCTCTAAGGAGTACATTTCCAAGAACTTGGTATGTGTTTTAAACTAGATTTTAAAAAATATTTTTCCTTTTCATCGTGTACACTATTACATGTCATTGTCTTACCTTACAATATAGGTAGGCAGCTCACTGCGTTCTCTTAACAGAGCTACTAAACAAATGTTTTATGGTTAAACTTCATCCATAAATGATACACAGAAATCTCAGTTGAGCCTCAATCGTGTGTGTTATTTATCCCTACAGTGTGTCTGTTTTTATATATCGGTTGTTTTTGTAACTCTCTGAGCAGGAAGCTGACACCAGCAGTGGTTTGTCCTGAGGGGAGATTTCCTCTCTGTGGTTAATTCCTTCTCAGTGACACATGTTCCGTGATTAAGATGTTCCACTAAAAGTGTTCCACCCCAGAGGACACGAAGTGTTTCTGCTGGAGTGGAGCGAGCGGAATTGACAGAGGTCAATATAACATCTTCCACAGGTCTGTCGAAGAGTTTGTAGTAAGATACACAGCCCATCCTCTCCACCGAAATACACACACACCGCTCGTAACACAGGGTTCCAGGGACAGAAACTCACATGGTGGAGAGTGGTTCGCTCTCTCATTGATTTTGTAATGATTCGGTGGAGGAGGTGAAATGCGGAACATTAAAGTCAGTGCAACTGTGCCGGGGTCCCTGTCTAATATTCCTACTGCAGTTCTCAGATCAGTGCTACCTCTGAGGTTAGGGACTGCTGTTTTTTTCTCTGAACACAAGTCCCAGGAAAAGATCTGCTCATACTTCACATTTGACCATCTAGAAGATAGAAATACTTAAACTGGAAACAGAGACAGCTAAGGGAGGAGGAGATGGACCACTTGAAAACAAATGGGAAATACTGTAGATCTCAATAGGTATTTAAAAAAAATATGTATATATATATATATATATATAGTACCATCTTTCTGTTAAAAGATTCAATCTCTATATTAGTAAAAGGATGCTGTGGTTTCAGTTCTAGAACATGCATGTGTAATAGCAGGACAATATATATATATACCATAATTTGAGCTAAAAAGGCAACATACAGTGCATGACACTATTGTTGTCAGATTACAGTGATTTGAGTTATCCTCCCATGTCATATTGATTTAATTGCATCATTCAACAATATCAATCACAGTAGCATGTGTGGGAACAAGTAATAGAAACATAACTACTGTTCAAAGTCATATAATATAAGTTTGTGTTCTCCTTACAGAGTTTTTCACAAATGAAAGCGGGCATATAACATACTATGCAAAGCTTATTGCAGTCCTCAGGGTAATGTACTCACGGCTTGACTCTCTCCATGCATTAATTATTCAGCTTAATCATTAAACACATTTGATGTATGGTAATATTATGTCTGTTCAAGTTTGAAAATATCAGAGTAATTATTCTACTGAGTAATGTGTTGTTTGATTTTAAATGAGGGAATATGTGGCTCATAGAGGTATGCTGTTGTATTTGTGTTTATAATGTGGGTCAGATGCAATCATTATTTCTGAAGGACTGTAATAAACTCTAATGCATTCATTACACATTCGATAAAAGACTGTGTCCTGAATAATAGTCATGAATATAGGAGGGTGACGGCAGTAAACAGGTTTTAAGTGTCTGTCTCAGAAGGTGTCCATCTCCAGAGGGATTTTCTCCAGAGATGTTTTTAGTTGCGTTTTGTGGCTCTACTGGTTTTCCTCGAGGGAACACATCACTTTGATCTGCTGATGTCAGTATGAAAATAGACTCTTAAATAGAACTTTAAATCATAAAATACAAGAAAGAAAGAAAGAAAGAAAAAGAAAGACATACTTTGACATTTTACCCTTCAATGCTCCTTCTCTCCCCATATACATCTGTACACACTCATATTATTGACGGACTGTCAGGGAACACATGACCACTTTTACATATTCTGTTTTTAAAGTTGACTAGTGCATTTGGGAATTTGCATATTCAGACTCAATCTTCCAATCAGCATGTCCTTGGTCTCTCGCAGAGGACATAGCAGGACTCCATATTCAGATGAGAGGACTTGTGTCATTTGCATAACCTGATCTAAATGTCACATGTCAGGACCCAGGATTCACAGGGGAATTTTAGAGGATTTAATGGATTTATAGTAAATGATAAATATGGTGATTTGGACTCTCAGGGAGTTTTTAAATGCATTAGATGTATCTTTTAGTGTCCTGGACTCCTGTTTCATGAAAACATAGGTGATTTGTGATTCTTCCTCAGATCTTAAACTTTTACTGGCAACAAAAATGACAAATACACTGCATATACTGCTAGATCCACCACTCCATCTGTACATTGGAGTCATTTGTCTCACTCACCGGTAATGGACTAAAAATAAAGTTTCCAGGAAACACAAAAGGAGTTATTTTCAAACATGACATTACAATAAATGGGGACTGAAGCTATCAGACTTTAAAAAAAGCACCCCAAATCACCATTGAAATATCAAAGACACTTATTCTTTGAGTCAGCTTGAGAGCTTGATCAGTCTAAATGAACAAACCATTCAGGTGTGTAAACCAATTTATTCAATTAAACAATATCACAATATAATTAAACTTTTTCATGAATCAGTCATCACTGCTTCTCTCAATATCTCTCACAAATGCAGTTATGTTTAACATAAGAGTTTACAGTCCTTCAAAGACAGTAGCAAATCATTCTTTTACTGGGCTGTGGTGTAAATCCTGTAGCAGATCTAGACAGGTGGAGCTAGGGGAGGTGGTGGGTTTCAGAGGAACTCTGCAAGCTGAAGAATCAGCTTATAGCGAAACATGAATTAAACCATTATATACATATATAATGCCATGCCCAAACTTTTAGTAGGAATCCATCTTTATAAAACAAATATATTAAAATACTCTGTCTAAAATACATTCATATAAATGTTGGTCCTACTTTATATTAGGTGGCCTTATCTATGTACTTACATTTAAATTAATCATTTGGTACAGTGCACTTATTGTGTACTTACGTTGTACTTTAAAAAATTACATTGTAATTTAAAAAATGCCTACATGTAATTACATCTGTAATTAATTTCTGTAATTACATTTATAATTACACTGTTGACCGATCCCTTACACTTTAACCCACCCTTAAACCTACCCATACCACCAAACCTGTCCCTAACCTTACCCGTATCCCACCTCAATAGCAGCAGAAGTGTTCTGCAACACAATAAGTACATTGTACTCATTTTTTGATGCAAGTACATAGTAGTTAAGACACCTAATATATAGTGGGACTAAAATGGTATACAGCAGTTGTAAGAGCTTCATGTCATGAGATATAGAATCCTGCATTGCTGAGGTTCTGTTTGCCTTTACTAATGCAAAATAACAAATTTCATCCAGATTAAGTTTAATTAGCAAATGAGTATAGATATTGTTCATTTATTATTGTGTAAAATCTAAGTTTATGTGATTCTGGATTAAAACAATATGTCATTACATTCCTGTTAAATTTGCTTAGTATTCATTTTGACATGTTCAGTGTTCCTGAAAGCAGTATTTTATTTCAGATTTCTGGAAGAGTGCTTCTACTGCAGTAGGACAAAGAAAGGTCTCTAGCTCATTTGCTACAGTGTTCATGCCTCGCCAAATCGACAGATGGATTGTAATACATTTTTTATGCAACTAATAAATAACTAATATAGACATTTATCACATTATAATATTTTAATAAGGTGCTTCATGTTGAGTGCATTTTACACGTACACAGCTGTTCTCCGAATATTCAAACCTTTTCTATCAAAGTAGCTTTCACTGACCACCCGGGCCACCCCCCGAGGTTGCTTAAGCACATGGGCATTTTAGGCAATAGCCATGGGCAATGCTAGGGGAGAGCTTCTGGGTCTTGAGCTGTAAATGTTTTTTACCATTTACTATTATGTAAGATAAAGTTACAACATTCATTGCAGTGTCATTATGACATTGTAAATATGCTTCTGCAACAAAGTGGAGGCTTGTTTAAATGCTACAGCATTCTGCAGACCACACAACAGAACTCAACCTGTTTATTGACTTCATGGTCAAATTTTCCCACTATACATAATAAATAAGCATTTTACAAGCATTTTCACTTTATTTTATGAAGACACAAAGGCATGAATCTTGCAAATTGTATTACATACAATAACTACAAGATTCTTGGGTCAAAATAGCACTTTTTTTTGTAAATTGGTTTTAAACACAACTGTCTATATTAGAATATGTAAGACTTTATACTTTACTAACAAAATGAGACCACATAGATGCTATTTTCAGAAATGTTAGGGGCACATACTGATTGATTGATTGATTGATTGATTGATTGATTGATTGATTTACTGTTTTTATTGTTTGTCTGTAGCACATTGTTCCATATTTTGTAGTCAAGACGTTAAGGTTTGTGAATATAAAGTTAACTTTCCCAGAGAAATGCACAAGAGTGACTGGTCTCCCCTATTTTCTCTTAGAAATACTAATTGTAACACCGTAATCAATGACATGAAACTGCCATATATGTTCAATGTCCATTGAACTGCAGAAAATCTAATCTAAAGTCTAGTCTAAAGTCAAAAAAAAAAAAAAAAATAAATTGCTTGGTCTTTAGCACTCTACTATACATATATAAAAATGCAAGATCTTTGGGCATGTCTGAAGCAGAAACTACAGTTAGTAAACTTTTTTTTTTTTTTTTACTATAGCTCCATAATATTGAGAAACTTACTTCATGGAAAAATAACTCATCATAGCTGTAATGTTTCAGCATTTGTTTCATATTTCAAGTGTATCATATTGCAAAATTTAATCAAAACCTTCTCCAATTTACAGGTCTAGGCTCAAGTATGAATATCCACTGAACAGCCCCTGTTAACCTCTGCATATAAGCTAATATTAAAACTGATCAGATGGTGATCTGGCTGGGTGTTTCCTGGTAATACCATCATGAATGAAGCACCAGGTCACTTGCTGACCCTGTTAAATTACAGCCCTGTATGTGTGACTCGTTCTGATTTGAAAATGAAACACTTCTAAAAGATTAAGTGGCGCTGTGGATATTTTATCTGTTATATACTATTAGTTTCTCTGAAAGCTGGTGTTCAGAGCTCAGACTCTGGCAGAAAAAAGTAAGGCAACTAAACAGACCTAAAATCATTTAGAGCTCAGCGAATTGCACCTATTTGTGGAAATGCTGTTTCCTGCAATCTATGGCAGCCCCTGAGCAGGTCTAATTAACAGCCTGAGATATTGACCAGCGCTCCAGCCCAAGACAAATAACCCCGCATTTATCTCAAACCTATTTTACCTAATTAAAGCAACACCTCCATTGACTTTTACTCCTTGAACACTTTGAGTTTGATTGGGAAACTGGATTTATGAAAACCAGAGAAAGCCTGGAAGCGAGATTTTCAGTTAAGGAGAAAGACAAAACACTCAAAGAAAGTAGACGTGACTTTGGAGGTCATGATTGCTTATACAGCTTCTCTCAAAAGAGCGCTATGCTGCAGACAACAGATTAATCCTTGTTATCATCCGTAGGTTTCATCAGTAATTATCATTTTATTGGTCATTGTGGGACAGTGTCTCTGTCTGACTGCTGCCATAATGCAGCTGATTAACATATAATTGGAAATATGTGTGTTATTGTGTGTTAGCTGTGTAGTGTAATTTGAAATCAATAAAAGTTTAATTAAAGAGTGTGTGTGCATAAGAATTATTCAATCTAGACGTATTTTCTCATGAAAGAGAAAGAGAGGGAAATGTGATGCAAAACTTATGGTAGTGATCGGAAACATTTGTGCTATTTTTAAGTTCATAACTTAATTGAAAAAATTATACATTTCACATTTGTAACTAGCTGATCTACGTTGTCCATGGATAACATTATCAATATGAAACTTCTTTGAATAGCTATATATATATATATATATATATATATATATATATATATATATATATATATATATATATATATATATATATATTTAAAAGATCTTCAGAATAGTTTTGTCTGTGTAGTTTTTCAACTAGTCAACTACTTACAAACTACTAGCTTGACCGTACATTAGTTTAATTTTTTATTTTAAAACTTTGAGTTAATGGTAAACTTTAAAGTATCTTCCACAACTCTTTTGCTCTCTGTTGTGCTTTAGTTTGTATCTATGTGACAGGTAAACAGGCAAACTCAAGCACAAGTCTTTTTATTTCCTGTTGCTAAGGTGACCTGCTTCGACTGAACCTCCATGTCACGCGATCACGGTCTCAGCACTGATCTATCAGGAGAATATTCTGGGTGACCAGCCCATGACAGAGAGATAGGAGCACATGGCACAGTTATTATGACATATAAATTTAACACTGAAGCATAGAGGGAAAAGGAAATTACTGCTTGTATCACCCCTGGGCACACAGACAGGAAGAGAAACACAGATAGATGCTAGTTCCAAAATCTAGTAAGCAGCCTTCCTAGTCTCAAGTAGTCAGTCTTTTTATCTCTATCTTCTAGTCTCAAGAAACCAACTGACCAACATGTAAAGTGACCAGTAAAGTGACGAGCCACAGTCCAGGCCATTTTTCTTTTTTTAATTTATTTATTATTTTTAAAATTATTATTGCAATTATTATATACAATTATTATTGCATTATGTGCAATAGTAATACTAATAAAATTTAGATGTGGGGAAAAAAAAATAAAATTGTTAATGTTTATACAGAAAACACAAGGCTAGTTTGGCCAGAAATTTCAGGCATCAGTTACTCATCTTCATGTTGTTTCAAACTTGTCTGTATTTCTTTCTTCTGTGAAACATAAAAGAAGATATTTTGAAGAATGTTGTAACTGTTCAAACAATGATAATGTGCAATGATAAAGGGTTATCCTAAAGCACAAAAAAGTACTGATTATTTCTTGCTTATTAAGTCCTCAAATGAATGAATGAATGAATGAATGAATGAATGTAAAGTTTTAAAGCCACAAACTTGAGTGATTAGTTCAGGCATGAATTTGTTTCCCGTTGGACCAATCCAATCTCATGGGAAATCACAACTATTTTACAAGCTACAGATTTCATATGAAAAAGAACATTTTTCACCATAAATAAATAAATAAATAAATAATGAATATGCACTCCTAACCCCAACCATGAAATTTGCATAAGCAGATCATACGAAAATAATTTTGGGAATGAGATTGTATGATATTGTATGAGACTGTACTGTTAGCTTTAACCCAGGCTCATGAAAATACGTGCTTCTATATACAGTTCTGCAACACCGTAATTACGTACTTTACTGCATGTTTCGTGGCAGTTTCAAAATGAAATGTCCAGAGAGTAGCGCTAACACACACATTCAATACGTGACTGCGGCACATTGTATTATTTGGTAAAGGCACGTATTGCTGCATTTTTATTATGATGCTTGAGGTACGTATTGCGACTGTTCAGAATTCTAATATCTGGGCAGTGTCCTAAAAGTTCATGTTGGAAATATCCCCTACACCAAACCCAGCTCTTAACCTACCCGATAGTGTTAACAAATGCAAAAGTGATATAAAAAAGCATTTGTAGATACAGCCTTGTTGTTTTAACTTCCTTATGAGAATCTGAGCTGTTTTGTCAAACAGCAGTTTCACGGGGTTCGTAGCAGAGCTCTTCATCACTCAAATGCAACCCCGTATCGCGTGACCTACCGAGAAAACCTACTGAATTAGAAAACTCATGCATATGAAGCTGTATATGTGACGACAACATTCAAAAGTATCAGTTTTCAAATCGTGCAGGATGTTAAAATTGTTTTGAAGTCATAATAATATTCTGCATGTAACTGTGTGAAAATTAAGCTTTATTAATCAAAACTCTGTACCTGTAAATCATACTTTGTGCGAAAGGAATAAAAGTTGTGAGTTTTACTACCTCTAGTGTTCATTTCAACTGGAAACTGCAGTGATTCGTACATATAGGTATGTTTTTTTCAGTTTTGCAGAAATGTATATAGAGGCATGTATTTCCAATGAGCCTAGGCTGGTTAGCTTAGCCAAAGTCATACTCATCAATTGTGAATTTAGTCTCCCTCCCAGTAAAAGCATTAACTCATGGAGCTAACAAAAAGAAGGTCATGGGTTCAATTCCCAAGGAAAGCATGAACTGATAAAATACATACCTTGAAGTCACTTTGGAAAAAGCATCTGCTAGTTTCATTCAGGACTTTTTGTGGGCTGCTCTTATTTTTCTCCAAAAAAGAATAAAGGAATAGTCAAACCCCACAGTAAATGATTTACTTCCGCAGTAAACATTTTTGGAATGCTCTACAGATGGTGAAGCTGTCTAACATTTAAACAGCCTCAGATTCTGACAACGCAGCTTATTCCTGTTTGCAGTGTGTAATAAGCGGCATGTTTCGTGGCTTAACGTGGGCAGTAGTGAGTCACTCTGACAGAGGAGTACCGAAAAATGGAAATCACTACACACTAAAAACAAGAGAGGCCATGAGGAATGCACTCGAGGGACTAGGGGGAGCTCAGCGGTGCCCACAACACCGAAAACACCAGCTGCAGCTGCCAGTGGCCCCTCTGTGCCCAGGAAGAGCTCCTCTGCCTGGAAGCACTTTGACTGACAGCTGGGTCAAGAACACCCACGGTCAAATCACATGCTTCTCTCTCTCCAGATTTTACACATCACTCCAAGACTTCAAGGTGATGTGTGTAATTTTTACTGTTAAAATACTTTCTCGTGTTCCATCTTAATGTAGAAACAATTATAAGTAAGCTATGCATACTATCCTTGATAGTAAACACTATGGCTCTGCTGGTGTTGGTTTAGTCAATTCCATGTAAGCAAACTGTGAAAAACTAACGCATTGTTCTATAAATTGTTTCATTCTTTCCCTCTCTTTGTCATGATATGCCTTTGACGTTTGTCATACAACTTGATATATTGTCCATCTTGATTGGATTTTCACCCCAGCACAGACTACATAATGATATGTCATGCAAATTGTCTTGTAATGGCTGTGCTTCAAATGGTCAGCAGCAAATTGGGTCAAAGTTGAGACACTGGGGAACAGTGTGAAAATGCCTTTCTGAGGAGAAGAGGAGAGATTACATGTTTTAGGTCCTTTCCTCTGATAATCACAAATAACCATGGCTGCGTTTCCCAAAAGCATCGTAAGCTTAAGTTGATCGTAAAAACGATCGCACGAATCATCTTAGATTTGCGGACCGTATCCCAAAACCATCGTAACTTAAGTAGTACTTGAAAATCTTCGTAGATCTACGAGTGCTCTGGAGTAATCGTACATCCCTAAGTGCATCGTAAGAAGACAGATTTATGAGGTCACCTGCAGGAAAATCGGCAGATTACACCTTTAACTTTATTAAAGTGCAATGTGATTATAATTAAAGCTTTTGATTGTACTTTATTGTGCACTTTATTACTCGTTTTTGTTGTTTGTTTGTTTGTTTAATGAATTTATAAATGAAATAATTAAAAATGGCAGAAAACAAAAAACAGAAATACACATTTAAATTAAATGACTTAAAAAAAACGAATAAAATAAATAATGTAGGAAATACGCTTCAAAGACTGGGAAAAATAGGGATAATCTTAAAAAAAAAAAATCTGTCAATGACGAAAACCAGCCATGTATTGGACCCGGAAATAACGTCTCTACAGATATTATATTATAGAATAATAGTAATCTACAAATATAACATTAATGTACTATATATATAATTTTATTAGGCTATAGTAGATTAATATTATACTTATCACTTATATAGTTATTATACTTACTTATATTATATTATATTACTGTATACTCTAGCACTCTCTATTCTAATTCTATTTTATCTGTCTTCTTTTTATAAAAAAATAAAGACACACACACACACACACACACACACACACTTGACCCTCTATCAATTGCATTTTTATTCTCTAACTGCTACCTTTTCTTGAAAAACTAACACTAGCTTTCTTTTTTTTCTATTCTATCTACTTGTTTCTTATTAAAATATAATAAAATAAAACCTTTCTATGTGTACTGCGTTAGGCTAACCGAGACTTGTCATAGCACTTGCATGTAGTTGCTCTTTTGTTGGTTTTGATTGTTCTCATTTGTCGGATAAAAGCGTCTGCTAAATGACTAAATGTAAATGTAAATTATATTATATTGTATTATCTGAGCTGTCTGGAACGCAGCATTCGGTTCAATAAACGAGCGTGTACATACCAGCCATTCTATAAATTGACATTTCAGCACTTGACCAACGGATAGCGACTCCTAAGTAGCACTTAAAGCAGGGCTACGTGCAGTTGTGTTAAGTGCATTTTTGGGAAACGCACGTGAAACAATAACGAACGTTCGCAAAATGACTCGTAGAAAACGCTCTTAAGCGCTAAGATCAATCGTTATCGAGAAACGCAGCCCATCTCAGTAGACCATACAGTAGTGAATAATAGGCAAACTAATGTTTGTTATAACCTGCTAATAGATATTCTATAATCACCTATTAGAATGTAATAAACATATTGAACTGAACTGGGTTGTAGATAATTACAGGCACTAAATGCAATAATACTCATTTAAATTTGCATAATGCAGAATCATTCATGTGTTTTAAACACTCACTTTTGTCAGATACAATCTGATGTAAGCTATGATTATTTTGTTAAGCTGTGTTTGAGAACAGGCATATGATAGTGATCTAAGGGTCTCACAAACAGAGATACACACATGCATACAGACCATCACATTGTTAATTTTTCTAAATACAAAACAACACCATGAAGCGATTACAATTATTTCTCTCATGTTTTACTTTGAAGGTTATTTTTCCCCCAGTGGTCTGATCATTTCTCTTTAGCTTAATTATTCTACAGGAAGAGTCTGTATAAGCTCTTTCATTTCCAAAACCACATATAAGGGAACGAGGCCATGTGTGTATATGTGTTTCTGGAGTGTTCTAGTTTTGTGTTTTAACCCCCACCCCATTAACCTAGAGACACACAAAAGAAATAACAATGTTATCCCTCTTAACAGAATAGAAAACACAGGCGCTTTAATCATAGTACTCCACCAAGAAACATGCAGGTGACTATTTCAAATAAACAACTCCCTTGTTAATTCTTATTGTAATGCTGCTCTTTCTGCGTGTTTTTAAATGAATAATTAAAGTGGAATAAATCACAGATATATGACAGATCAAAGAAACTATTTTTTAAGAATCCAGAAAGTGCTTTTGTCCTCTGTGGTTTGCTGGAATGTGTGAACAGTAGAAGAAAGAACATCCTGGCGAGAGATTACAGACACACTTAGCTCTCTTTAAACACACAAGCACCTTAATCAGCAGACAGGCAGAAGTATCTTCAGTGTGGCTTCATAGGTGCTCATGTCTCGAAAACTATCTATTTGCTAATATAACTTTGATTGATATTGGAATTTCTGTATTAATAATTCAAGAATTCCTCTGAAATGAAGCTCACTGATACCTCACAATGTTAAGGTGCATGGTTGCCAGGATATTGCTGTATGTTTACAGTTGATAGTGTTCAAAATTTAACATTCTCCAAAATGTAATACTATATACACTGACTATATGTATATTCAGGCAATATAGCACAAAGTTCTTAATAAAAAAAAGTAGACCTACAACAGAAACTAGAAAGAAAGAAAGAAAGAAAGAAAGAAAGAAAGAAAGGTAAAATTAAAATAACAGTAAGTTAAAGAAACTTAAACCATAAAAACATAAAATCAACAGTAAAACATGAATCAATTTACTAACAACTGAATAAATACTGGAAAGGCAAGAAGTACATGTATTTTCAAATGAGACTTAATGCCATAAGCTGAGTCAGCAGATCTGATTACCCAGAAATCAGGAAAACTACTGGTCCCAGCACAGAGCCTTGAGGAACACCATAGGTATTTAATGAACAGGATGCACTGAGGTCTACATAGATTTATTTATCCACTATGTAGTTTTATTTATACACTATAATACTGTTGCTTGATGCTGTGAGCTAATGGATTATTCTATTTAAAGCATAAATATTGCTGCTGGAATTATAAACACTGATCAATACACATTTAATACTCACACACACACACAGGCATACACTCATTGATTCACTCACTCACAAATGCTCTTAACTCTATATATTCACTCTCTACCCATCTCACATCTCTCTCACATACAGGCCCCAGTGAGAGGCAGATGCATTATCAAGCTGTAATGTTTTGTAATGGAGGGTATAATGGCTGTCAAATGGCTGGGTGGTTATATTGAGTTTGCTGATTGCTTCAGGCTGATATTAGTCTGCTATCATAACACTGACAAACCCATCACCACAGGATCTACAATATATTCTCAATGTTTCATCACTAACCTGTGAATAAAGGCCATGTGTATGTGTGTGTACTGCATGTGTTCTCATCCAAGCATGTGTGTTTGGGTTATTTGTGGTTTATGTAATTCCTTTTCTACAATTATCTATCTTTCATTCTCTCTTTCTCCCACTCATAGACACATGCAGTTATTAAAGTGGCAGTTTGAATTCTGCTCTGGTGTTTAGCTAGAGTGAGATTACAACACTTTATCTCCTTATCCAGCACAGATGAGCTTTATGAGTTCATTATCATTTATGCAGGGCCTCACAGCTGGAGCTCTCTGCGTTCCCCATCTCTCTTTGTCTGTTGTTTGTAGTTTCAGCTGTGTTTCCTCACTTCTGTCATTAGTTATTGCTGGTCTCTCAGAGGGCAGAAGAAAAACTACTTTTTTTTTTTTGAGAAGTGTTTCCTCTCTCACAGTCTTTGTATGTGGGTCCACATATGCAATGACAGTTCTTGGTACTGTATCAGATAGAAACCAAACTGAAATCTATCTGTTAATGTACACCACACATATCCATTTTAGCATGTTTTGGTAAGGTTTTGCTAGCATTATAAGAGTCATATTTCCATACTTGATTTTTTGTTTAGTTTTCAAATTTCTCATAAAATCATGGCTGGGTCACATTTCTATTTCTTTTTCTTTCTTTCTTTCTTTCTTTCTTTCTTTCTTTCTTTCTTTTTCTTTCATTCATTCATTCATTCATGCAAGCAAGCAAGAAAGAGGGGTAAAATATAACCTGGATGTGCTCTTGACAGGGTTCATGAGATTCACCATAATTCAAAAATGAAAATGGGGACAGAGTGAGATTTGTGTGTTCTTGTGAACCAAATGAAACTCTCTCTGACTGTGAGTAAAACCATCTTACACACCACACGAATCGCATCCACATCCTCTTTCCCCCCTGCCTCAGGGCCCCTGACGCCTCACTCCATCTCAGGACCACAGAGAACAAATACAACCTCTCACACTAGGACTTCTTTAAAACCAGGTCACAGGATCGTGGTAAGAGCTTGACACATTAGCATGCCAGTTACACACACACTCATATCTCTCCACATGTGCCTGACTGCATGGAGAGTTTCTTCATAGGTCAGCGAGTATTTCAGTCATATAGTACCCTGTGCCAATGGCAACAGACAGTTAATGCAACACACACACACACACACGAACATCTCGAGTCTTACAAACATGCAAGATTAAAAACAGGAAAGAAAGAAAGAAACTGAGACCATTATTACCTTTATTGTGAGTCACACATTTCAGATTTAAAAAGTTTAGAAAAACTAAGCTAACTAATAACGAAACCTTTCACAAATCACAGCTCGTAAGTGTAGTACACTCTTAAAAATAAAGGTGCTTCAAAAGGTTCTTCAAGTGATGCCATAGAAGAACCATTTTTGGTTCCACAAAGAACCATTCAGTCAAAGGTTTTTTAAAGAACCATCTCTTCCTTACCTTTTTATAATCTGAAGAACCTTCTTTCACCACAAAAAACCTTTTGTGAAACAGAAAGGTTCTTCAGATGTTAAAGGTTCTTTATGAAACCACTGAGACAAAAAGGTTCTTCTATTGGCATCGCAAAGCACATTTATTTTCAAGAGTGTAAGTGGTTATATAGTGATTCTTTTGACCTCTAAAATTTTTTGAGCTTCTCTTAGAGATTTGAGCCACATCAGACCCCCATGTCTCTGGTGCAGTGGCTGAATAATTGTGATTTTCTCTGCTGTTTGAACACAGCACATCTACAAATCCCCAGAAGTGAAACAGTGTATTTGATTTGGTGGGCAAATATAAAACCAGTGTATGAAGAACTACACCATGTGTTCAGTAGCCTTCACTACTGAGCTGTGTTTTATTAGGTGAGATTCAGTTATAAATGATTTGAATCTGAAATTCTATCAGGTCTGAGCAAGGTAGTCACATGAATGGAAATTTTCTGTAGTGACTTTTCTGCTGCACCACAAAAACATCTTATTTAGAATTAAGGCGGCAAACAGAATGCAAAATTGTAATTCTAATTTAAAAGAACTTAAACATACATAACATTATAAACAACGCTGCCTAATTGTAACAGAAGTGGCGGGACAAAGGTGGTAAGTAAAAACAACCGTTTATTAATGCACAGAGGAGTTCGTTAATAATGATGCTGTGGTGAACAGGTGAGTCACAACGTCCTAAGACTTCTTTGTTGCAGACAGATGAAGCAACTTGAATTCCTTCCCTTGCAGGTGACGATTATAATGAGATTGACAATATTGCGATTAATCTTTACCTCATGTAAACGCAATACTTCGATTTAAATAATGCTGCGATTATGAGCTTAATCGCAAGCATAATCGTATTAACATAGGTGCCGATTTTAATAGAAATATCTAGGCATGTAAACACCTTAATCGCAGTATTGCCGCTCTGACCAAAGTGCGCATGCGCTTGTGACATACATGAATAACTTGACGCGCACCTGTAATAATGGAGAGATTATGCTGCGTTCACGTGCTATCGGAATTATCGTAAATACGAGTCTCCTAGTCGGAAATTGGCCATATAAGGCCTCTAAAGCCCTTCATGTCCAATTTCCGACTAGCTCATATTTACTAGAATTCCGATAGCACGTGAATGCAGCATAAGAAACGATGGCGGGAAAGAAAGCGTCGCATTCAAAAAATAAGTGGGGAAATGTGTGGGGAAAACACAACTAGCTGCCAGCAGTCTCTGTTCCTTACCCTCATCCAGAAACGGCAAGAAGAACGCGACGGCAGGTACAGGCAAATAAATTCCATCACATTTCTATGGCGCCGAAAAAGCGTGGAATAGCCTACAGCCATACAAAATTATTATGCATTAGACGGGCACTAAACAGCGGCCAGTAACACACCTGCTCTTTCTGAGTCCATCATTTGTGCTGTCCAGTGGGGTATGTGAATAATGGCAGTAAAAAAAATTAACCACAACTCTTAGCGAGTAATAAGAATAATAGAAATTGCATGTAAACGCGAGTAAGAGCTTTGCTCTTGACATGTAAACATCAAAATGCGATTAAGTCCTTACTCTAATTATTGGAAATAATGGCATTATTCGTGCGCATGTAAACGTAGTCAATGATAGTGACTGAGGTGTGTGCTTAAGTACTTGACTGGTGATGAGGTAATTGGCAGAGTGACAGGTGCAGGTGCTCAAAACTCAGGTGATAGTGATCTCTGTGATTGGGTGGTGGTGGAGCCTGGCCGATCCGTTACACTAATGGAGTATATAAAATAAATAAATAAATAATCAATGTTTGAAATGCCACTTAAAAATGTAATCTATTACTTCATTGCCATGAAATAAATGTATTTATTGTGGTTTAAATAATTGTAATAGCTTTTAAAGTTTATATATATATATATATATATATATATATATATATATATAAGTATATATATATATATATTTATTAAGTATATATCCTGTTTTGTGGTTGTTTTTGATATATTTGAATTGCATTTTAGTAAGTTCATTTTCATTTGGCATCCAGTAGTGTGTGAGAAATTCTAATTCACACTCATAAATTGATAGTAAGCCAGTGCTTAAATTCACAGCAAGAGTGTATAAATGATGACAGTTTTTATTTTGACCCTACGTGTAGCCTTGGGTAGAGTAATGGAATAGATCAAATTCACTGGAGTGTCGTTTCCTTATGACAGTGTGTGGTTCTGAAGGATCAGCAGACTCTTAAATAGTTTCAATCATGCTGCTCAGTCATAATCTCTGTCATAATCGGCGAGTTGTCCCAGCGTGACTATCTGTGATGATTAGCTATGAGCCGGAGAGAATGACGATGAACTCTGACCTTTCACACCACAATATGACACGCTACTTACACTACTTAATACGACCAGAGATTATTCTAATACAAGACTAGTTTCCTAGAGCCAGTTTTTTTTTTTTTTTTTTTTTGATTTCCAGGATAAAGTGTGGTCCACACTGCAGCTTTCTATGGCTAGGAATCGTCCACTCAGGAAGTGACCACCAGATATCATTTGACAATCAGGTTTTGTGATATTTAGACACAATCTGACACAACTCTGAGAATAAATTCTACAAACAGTAACTGTTACTCCACATGTAACTGTTAAAGTAGCCCCACAATGAAAGTACATTTGCACACTGAGTATATACATAACATAGTATAAAATATACTTATTATTACACATTAGGACTGTAATGAATATAATGTGTATTATGTATAACATGGATGCTTATTCATGCTCCTGGAACAAAGTGTTATTTTAGTATTATTTATATACTATTATAGTTTTTATTAATATTTTGGATTATCTTTTATTTACATATTTTTAATTTTAATTTTAGTTTGGTTTTTTTTAGTAATTTTTGTTATGTGCTCTGGGCATATTTATTAGTTTTATATATATAATAATAATAATAATAATTATATATATATATATATATATATATATATTTTTTTTTTTATTTCAGTTTTAGTTTTTTATTTTTCTAGTTAGTAATTTTAACAGTTATTTCAGTTAGTTGCAGCATTTCTAATTTTCACTTCGTTTAAGTTCTAATCTAATATTCATATTTTATTATCTTTATTTCAAAAATGTTTTGTCTCACTTTAGTTTAAGGACCAATTGTCACTATTAACAAACTATTAATTATGACTTTTGCCTCAGTAAATTCCTAAATTACTGTTTATTAATATTTAGTAAGGTAGTTTAGATATGAGGTATATAATTAAGGGATCTAAAATATGGTCATGCAGAATAAGGCATTAATGTTTACTTTTAAAGTACTAATAAATAGCCAATATGCTAATAAGCAATTAGTTAATAGTGAGAATTGGTCCCTAATCTAAATAGTTACCAAATGTTTTTAATAGTTTTAATTAACAATAACCCTGCTGGAGAGCCAACGTCTTGCTGAGTTTTTAGCAATTGATGTATGGTATTATGTGTATTATATAATACTGTGCATAGTTAGTTAGCATTGTGTGTTCTATAAATATTGTACATTATGTTCTTCTGTCAATACATTACTGCTATGTTTTTTCACTCGCCATTACACTAGTGTCTATGGTGAAATGAAAATAAAGTGATCTGATTTAAGAGATGTTTTCCTGCTGGCTTTTCCATCACCACAAAGTCAACCTCAAATATGCTCCAACCACCCTGAGGACAGTCTCAGGCTAATAACGTTTGGGCTAGACACCCACCAACTCATACATACAACGCAATACATGTCAGACTCAGATATTAATCACTATATTAAACCTCATCTCACTATTTAGTACAGCACATGGGCAAACGTTAATTCACTCTAATGGACTTACAACCCCTTCACACTAGAATATAGATAGAACTCTAATTATTCAACATCGTCCCACAGATTAATCAACCTTATTGACCCAGGACAGATTATGGCCTGAGGGCCCCCATCAGGCTTCTGCTGCTATCTGGCAGCACAAATGTTTGGTGAACAGTACAGGTTAAGAGAAGTCAAGGGAATCACAAAATAAATTGCAATCAAATGTGTCCCCCATTACTTTGTTACACATTTTGATATTGAAGTCAGGTCACCTCATATATCAGGATATATACAGTCAGGTCCATATATATTTTGACACTGATGCAATTTTCATAATTTTGGCTCTGTATGCCACCAGAATAGAATTAAAATAAAACAAACAAGATGAAATTGAAGTGCAGACTTTGAGCTTTAATTCAAGGGGTTGAACAAAAATATAACATAAAATGCTTAGGAATTACAACCATTTTTATACACAGCCCCCCACCATTTTCAGGGGCTCAAATGTAATTGGACACATAAATGTAATCATAAATAAAATGTTCATTTTTAATATTTTGTTGAGAATCCTTTGCAGGCAATGACTACCTTAAGTCTGGAACTCATGGACATCACCAGAGACTGGGTTTCTTTCCTCCTTTGTGATTCTTTGCCAGGCCTTTACTGCAGCTGACTTCAGTTGTTGTTTGTTTGTGGGTCTTTCTGCCTTTAGTTTTGTCTTCAGGAAGTGAAATGCATGCTCAGTCGGGTTGAAATCAGGAGATTGACTTGGCCATTGCAGGATATTCCACTTTTTTTACCTTCAAAAACTCCTGGGTTGCTTTTGCAGTATGTTTTGGGTCATCATCCATTTGTTCTATGAAGCGCTGCCCAATCAACTCCATTTGACTGAATCTGGGCAGAGAGTATATCCCTATACACTTCAAAATTCTTCTGGCTGCTTCTGTCCTCTGTCACATCATCACTAAACACCAGTAACCCAGTGCCACTGGAAGCCATGCATGCTCATGCCATCACACTGCTCCACCATGTTTCACAGATGATGTTGTATGCTTTGGATCATGAGCTGTTCCAAGCCTTCTCAATACTTGTCTCCTTGACTCCATGCTTGTCCTGAAGTGGTCTGGCTTTTTTAGATGTTTTTTTTTTTTTTTTTTGGCAAAGTCTAATCTGGTCTTGTTTGCACCTTGTGGTGAATCCTCTGTATTTGCTCTGGTGAAGTCTTCTCTTGATTGTAGACTTTGACAGTGAGGCTCTTACCTCCTGGAGAGTGTTCTTCACTTGTCTGGATGTTGTGAAATGTTTTTTCTTTACATGGAGAGGATCATCCAATCATCTACTGTTGTCCTCTGTGAATGTCCAGGCCTTTTTATGTTGCTGAGCTCACCAGTCCGTTCTTTTTTCTTCTTCTCAGAATGTACCGAACTGTTGATTTGGCCGCTCCTAATGTTCCTGCTCTCTCTCTGATGGATTTCTTTTGTTTTTGAAACCTAACAATTGTCTGTTTCACTTGCATGCAGAGCTCCTTTGACCGCATGATGTGGGTTAAGAGCAACAGCTTCCAAATACAAATGGCACACTTAGAATCAACTTCAGGCCTTTTACCTGCTTAATTGATGTAGAAAAATGAAGGAATAGCCCACAACTCTCCATGAAACAGCTTTTGAGTCGACTGTCCAATTACTTATGAACCCTTGAAAAAGGGGGATGCACATATAAAAGAGCTGTAATTCCTTAGCCGTTCCTCCTATTTTGATGAGAATACCCTTAAATTAAAGCTCAGAGTGTGCACTTTAAGCCCATACTTACATAAATGTAACTTGAAAAAAAAAAATACGTACCACCATGTACGTTTCGTGACATATTCGATGTGAAATGTCCACTGGGTGGTGCTAAAAGAGTGTTTTGTTTTGTTTTTTTCCCCCGGAACAGATGAACGTACATATGGTATGTTTTATGTGACGTTGATTTTGTAGGCGTCACCACAGCTCTGAGTTGAAATGTCTGTTGAGTGGCGCTATAAGTCTAGTGCTCTGTGACATTTTAAAATAACGTACCATCTCCACTACACCTAAACATACCCGATAGTATGAACAAAAGTGAATGTGACATTTTAGCTTTTTTTCAATCTCTCTTCTTTCAGCTCTTTCATCGTGAGTAATGTTTTGACGGGATTCGTACCCAAAGATTCCGTATCCTAAGTCCAATTCCGTGCCGGCTGAGCAACCAAGCAAGATTGTTACATCCGGAAAGCAAAACATATGAAGCTGTAGTCATAACTGTGTACGAAAACGATTAAAAGTGCTCACTGTTTTACCACCTCTAGTGTTCATTTCTGTTGGAGACTGCAGTGATATGAACTTATTGGTACATATTTCACATCTTGCGAAAAAGTTATCGTACATTTTTGACATGAGACCAGGTAGCAACATTTATATATTACTTTTAGATTTAATTTATATTTAAGTTTTAGTTTTCAGAATACCCGATCTGTTGCATCCAACTCTTCATGCTATGAAGTATTCAACGTACATATGGCCTATACAACCTTCAAAGTTCAAGGCTTTTAAACTTCCAGACACAAAGGCTTCGTCAAGCCAACATCAAAGTTTGCCTTAATACGATTTCCTTTTTAAGTTTAATATATTATTGCCACACACTCAAGCACTGTTTGTATCAATTTTACATTAGCAGTGGGTTTTTTCTAGATGTCAGTCTGACCTCTAAACTTGAGACCCCTGGCTGTCAGAGGCCCCAGGGCACGGGCTCAATCGGTCCATAATCCATCCTTGTTACTGACACATCCCTGAAAGAAAGGGACAGAGAGAAAGAGAGAGAGAGCATGCGTGCTGGAAAGGCTAATGGACTAATGAGGGCAGATTGAACTAACTAGATGAAGGACTGTACAAATGCCTACTTATGAGTAGAAGACAAGCCGGACAAAATGATTGCTGAAGCAAAAGAAGGGGAGGAGAGCAAGAGAGAGGCCAGACCTCGGCCTCATCAAACTATTCTGTGATGGGTCTTTGGCGTAGAGATGCACCCAGCAGTGGAGAACCCAAATGAGGTTATTTCATCTGATGAAATCACATACTCATACACAAACCTCAAAAACACACACTGATACAGCTGCTAATTTACTAACGAGAATCTCACAGCAACCAAGGTGGGCCAAAGTCATTAAAACATACAGTAATAAGACTGATCTGGTCATAATAAAGCCGAAACACAATCACAGGTTTCCGCTCTCTCCTGCACACACAGACGCTATCATCTCATTAGTTTCTCTCTTCTCAATCTCTTCTGCTCAGCAGTTCCATCATTACGGTCATTTGAGACTATAATTTGTGTTAATCTAACATTGTTCATCCAGACTGAGAGACTGTGCATTTGCAGATATGTGTGTTTTTGTACATTTAATCCACTGTGTGGAACTGACATTTTTAAACCAATGATATAAATAAACCCCTCCATCTGTGAGATCACAACTAGCTGTCTGAAAATTCCACAGCTATAGTTACAAATCACACTCACTGCAAGAACTCTCATAAACACACAGAGATGCAAGAGCTTTGATCATTAAACCAAACATTTAAATATAATCTTACTTTGATATATAGTTGGGAGATATAAAGTGACAACAGATTATATTATGAGAATTTCATATTACTTTTTGCCCATATGAAATTGCTCAGTGTGGGCCTCTGAATAAAACTGAGGGGTTTTTTTTTTCTCCTCAAATATAAGCTCAAAAAAAAAAAAGAAGCTAAAATGAATTGGTGAGAACTAAGAAGACACTGTAGGAAAGCACACTCAATATATTCACTCACCTGTGCCTCAGCTCAGGTTACGACTGAGTGCTGATTCAATGTGACATAAACTATCAATGCAGCATTTTGTCATGCTACATGGCTACTTGTTTGGAAAAAGCAACTTTTTGTACCTGTTTTTGTAAACTGCTGAGTTAATGTCATGCTGTTGAAAAATACAGTTCCCTTAGCAGCATCACATGCAGTTAGTTACAGCGATACACACACACAGAGAAGAATGAATGTGCACAAATACACGCAACTAAATGTTTTGCTCTGGTTTCATCAGCTGGTCTGTTTTTCCAGTGTGTCTGTTCTGATCTAATATAGTCAGTCTATAGAGGGGTAATAGGGTCACAGGGTGAGTGTGTGCAACTGAATTAAACATACGAGGAATGTCATTCGTGTTATATCATCCTTGACCTGCGCACAAGCTGTGTTGACGTTCACCTCTGCACCTGACACATTTGATTTACGCCGTCACAGTGGCCTGTGACACAACACCTGTCTTAACATGTGCCGATACAGCCATGACAGAATTGATCTGACCCAGAATAACATCTTCTCTCTGCTGCCTCACTGAGTCACACAGAAACGGCATGCACAAATCTGCACATTTAGCATATTTGCTGCAACATGTGCTTGACATGTCTGAGCTTTAATTCTTTTTTTTTTTTGGTGTGTATGTGTGTGTGTGTGTGAGAGAGAGAGAGAGAGATTTAGGGCTGGGTTAGTAGTATTGTTTTTCAATTTATGAGCTGAATTTTATTGGCCACACCCAACAGTTAGCGGAAATCCTAAATCCTAGAAGAGAATTAGCGTTATCAAGCCATGGATTCCCTGGAGAATTTGCTACAGTTCAATAAGGACTGCATCTACAACAAACATCCAAGTTTACATGCCTAATGAAATCCACAGTCATTGTAGTCTTTATTATATTTTAAAGTACACAATGGTATTGAAGTACACTTTTCAGTCCCACCAGGATTTCATGTTTTTTTTTGTTTTTTTTGGGTGCAATCAAAATGACTGAATTTGATGGTAATTTCCATAGATTTCTGGAATTTGTGATTATTTATTTATTTATTTATTTTTGTGTCATCAAATCCTGACACAGCAAAAGTTTGATTTTGTTTTTAAAAAGTTTCTTTCAGGTAGGTTAGTATTCAGGTACATCATACTACAGAAATTGAATCAAATATAAAATGAAACATGGCACAGTCTTCACTGTATGAATTAAATATACTGTTCCTTATTAAAGCTGCACGTGCACAGCTATCCACTGTACTGTATAGTGATATATTTATGACAGTGAATTCCACTCACTTAACTGTAGGGGTCTCCAAAGTCGGAAAAATACACACAACTACATACAGTTGCTTTAACAAGACGGTAAATTCAGCTGCTGCTGTTTTAAGAGTACACGGATTCAATATGCATCAGATTTTCTCTCAAATATTTTAAGACATAAGTTTATGCAAATACTCACCAAGATGGGCCTTTTGACATTTCAAGCCTGCGTGACCAGTGACTTTCTCTGTGAGCGCTTCAGTCAATGTGTGAGTACCTGATTATTTGTCCATTTTTGTCCATTTTTTTTTTTTTTTCTGCTGTCAGGGTTTAATAAAGACATGCAGTGAATATAATACAGTACACAGTGATTTACTAAGTTTTGCGTTAATGAATTTACTGAAATTTACGTAGGCCTAGTATTTAATGCCAAAAAAAAAAGGTATTTCTCTAAACTACACTAATTCTGTTATAACGATTTACAGCCATCAAAAGTTGGTCTACATCAGCACCACAAGATGTAAACTACATTGTTTGTATAAGAAAGTTTTGAATACTAAATTACAACATTACATTACAAAATTGGGTTTTCTGCCATTGCAGTCCATAAAACAAAAGATAATTAATTTAATATAAAGAAATATACATGACAGCATGTTTATTAATAATTCATATATTCTTTAAAAAAGCACTGTGTATAGCAGCATTGCTTTTTTTTTTCGTTTATCTTTTTTCTTTTTTGGTAATATAAATGTGTTCTTAAATTTATATCAAAAGACATATTAATTCAGTTTGACCCTAGTAAAGGGTGAGGAAGCGAAAGGGTCATAAAAGGACCTGAATGCCATATTAAAAAAAAAAAAAAAAACCTGTGACTGTGAGTGTCCAGTGGGAAATGAAGATGTCCTGTATATATGGGTAAGTGTGTAAGTGTGTGAAAAGACAGCTGAAAGATGACCTCACCCTGACCTCTGTTTTACGGGAGACGTAGGAAGGACACAGGCAGACTCAGGTCAGTCTTGCTTTTAAATGGACTGCTTTATTGTTTATCAATATATCAACCTTCCCTACAACGGCTGAACATCAATCAATACAAATACTGTTGCCTTCGTTATGATGGCCTTCAAACACCTGATTATGCTTCATGTCTCCCTGATGTGTATACATTATTAAAACACTAATCAGACCCGACATAATCAGACATTATTGGTTCTGTCAGAGGACACCAGGTCATTTATCTTTAGCTGCTTTCACACTCAAGCCCCTTCATTCCAGTTCACAGCATGCATCTGATCATCTGGGCCTTTATAAGTATTAAACTCAAATGCATATACAATCACCTTGAGCCCAAAACAGCAGGATAAACCCTCAAAATTAATGCAGGGGAATGTCTGAATCCAAACTGGCATTCCGTCTTCATGCAACAAGACACCAGAGAAACGCCCTTCCCTGCAGCTGACAGATGAGATTATAGAATGAGACACATACACGGAGGAATATCAATCAATCACTGCTACTGCTGACATGACTTTCTAGACTGTGATATTGTGTTTGTTCCTAGTGAGCTTATTGAGGATCCTACATAAGCTGCATTTTATGGCACCATAGATGCGCTCCTGACATGAAGCTTTTTCCTAAAATTATAGGCACCTTCTACCTCACTTTGGCCAAATTATAAGGCAGCATTGCATTGCATGTATAGATTTTACAAACTCTGCAGGAAAATATGGCTGTCAAAGCAAAATAAATGTAAATTATACATTTAATCAATTCAACATTTTACCTAATACACACTCTTAAAAATAAAAGTTTTAAAATGTGGTTTTCACAACAATGCCACAGAAGAACCGTTTTGGGTTCCCCAAAGAACCTTTCAGTGAGCTGTTCTAAAAAGAACCACTTCTTTTTTTCCTTGTGTGAAAAACATATTACATAGTCTAATGCTGCTTTGCACACTTGGTTGATTGCCTGATCAAAACCCAAGTTTGCTTGTTCCCCCCTCCAGCTATCCCCATTGGATTGTGTTCACATTGTTTTTTTTTGTTTGTTTTTTTTTATTTTGTTTTCTTTTTTTATCTGAACCATGGTACATTTGCATGTTGCTAGTTAATGACTATGCAGGAGAAGATGACTTTTGTACTTAAGATTTTGAAAATTTGGTTTTGTTTCCAAACTAGCAACACAGAATGGCACGTGTTTGTTTGTCACAAATGTAATGTTCAGTGAGTTCACTCACAGAATATACGTCATAAATGCTGACCAATCAGGATTTGACCTTATCCTCAAGCCTTTCATTTTGTATCTTTAGGTTTGGTGTTAAAAATAACATTGTGAACACTAATCAAACTAGAACTAAATGTAACATTTTCTTTTTTGAACCTAGAGAACTAAGCTACAAGTGAACACCCTAAATAATCTAAAAACCACCCTAAATAAACTTTTTCCACTATATAAATAACCATACAGTATATACAATGGAAACATTCCATGGGTGTTAAAGATTCTTTATGGAACCACTGATGCCAGTTTTTGGCCAACCTTTATATTTAAGAGTGTATGTGTGTGTGCTATGTATTTTGTGCTGTTTAGAAGATTGTGTTATTAGCTTAGCAATGCTAATGTAAAACTCTATTGAAATTAGTTGTGAGTCGAGTCTACCGTGTGCTTCAAATTCTGAGCACTATTGTTATGATGCACATTGCTTTCTATGTAGAGCACTTCAAGTACAATAAGTCAAGACGAAAAGCTGACTATGTAGGCAGTAGACAGCAAGGAAGCTCACTAGGGTTTGGTACAGTGCCACTGGGTGTTAATGCTAAGACTATGAAGATTTTAGTGTGTGTGTGCATACTGATAAAGACAATTGATTATGCATGCATTTGAAATGTCATAGAATCTATTGTTTTCAGATTTATTCAGCTCTCATCTCTTACCGACAGCCAAAAAAACAGAGAACCATGGCCAGAGTGCCAAAATGGATTAATCACGTATGCTAAATACTCTGTCTGTCATGAGAGAACAATCATTTATTTAACAAGTACACTCACACCTTTGATGGCTGTATTAGCAGGAAGAGCCCCTCCTAGTGTGGTGTAGGGTACCTAAAAGGGGGAGGAGATTCATTGATGTCTACTTGACCTGGCTAATTTACATATTCATGAGGAAATCTGAATAAAGCTGAACATTCTGACAAATAAACACACACACACACACACACACATACGCATGGAGGCTCAGCATGGGGTCTATCTAGATTATAGACAGCAAAGCCTCTTGTTTCGCTGTTACTCTGGGAAATATTTTCCTATTTTATTGTTTTGTTGCTTCACAGGCGGTAGAAGGAAAACAAGCAAATGGTTTACTTTTATGGGCCATCAACAGCAGCAAAGCAGCGAATTTCCTGTTCAGAGTATAAAACTTCATCAGCGAATATAGTGCCTGCAGAAATAGATTATTTCTAAGCATCTGTATTCGCAGCCATATGATAATGCAAATTCATGAGCTTATAAGCACAACGATCATTTCAAACTGCAGAATAAGTCAGTCTGATGACTTATGCGCACTAAGCGTTTGAAATTTTAACTCTGACAGACAGTAGATTTTACACATAGTTCCTTCTGTTTCATATGTTTTACACACAAAATCAAAATGTATTATATTTTATTTATTTATTTTAGGATAGTAGGTCACCTATACCTGGCATTGAATCTGTTATCTTTTCATGAACTGTCTAGATCTTTAAACATTATGCTATTTCACCCAGTGCCCTCATTTACACACTTTTAAACATGAACAGTGCCTGGGAGCAACCATTAATTAAATGTAACTCAAGTTACTAAAGTGTGAGGAGCATGTATTAAATATTATCAATGTGTAGCATGTGTATTTAAAGTCTCAGTGTGCGATATGTGTTTAGTTTCTATGGATGATTAAACATCCCAGTGGTAGATGCTACCCATCTCCTAAACACTGACGGAAGATGTTTTTTTAAAATCCTGGAAACTTTCTGCATGCTCTTTATTCATACACATTTTGTAAACATCATTTCATCAAAATAATGAGCTGTTAGTTCAGTTTGCATAAAATCTGCATCACTCAAACATGGCCAAAATTCTGAAAATTAAAACCTAAATTTCTCCATTCTGCTATGTTACAATAAATAAATGCCTGTGCCAGTAGAGTTGCTAAATGGAATTACAAAAACAGTAACTGCGTCCCAAATGACACACTATACACTATGCACTTATACACTATGTGCTTATGCACTATGTACTCAACCATGTAGTGTATGAATTTTATAAGGTTATTTTGTCATTAATAATGAGAGTCTGATAGCCCCTCCCCCTTCGCAAAGTAATTTAAGCTGCAACAGTTGAGTGCACGAAGTGTCCAACATTCCACACTTTTTTGGTTATTTAAGTGCATCATCTAGGTATTTAAAGTGCACTTTTTCTTTTTGGAATTTTCAGTGTGAACACATCACTTAAACTACACTATGTATACTACAAAATGTCATAGAATAGTGCATAAGTACATGATTTGGGATGCACCTAGTGAGTGTTTCCCGAACACTCCCCCATCTGCCACTAGTTGCACACACATGTGGCCCCGCCCCAAACTCACACTATTGGTTAAGCCACTGTCACACTGTCCAGTTAGTCAGAATGTTCAAACAAACAAATCAACGGGTCTCATTCACTAGTAATTGTGTGGATTATCAAGAAAAATGTGCGTACGCACATAAATTTGTTCTTAACCTCATTCTAAACTTAATGAATTTGGAGTATTCTGTATAAGCGATAATATGCCTGAGGTTAGTCATTTGCATAAAACACACCCAAACCATCTCCATATCAGACATTTCTTCACAACCTTTTTTTACACCGTTTTGTCACTCTCAAAAACATATGATGCTCTCTAAAGATGTGCTTTGGCTTGAAGTATGCGCAACAAGATCCTCAAACAATGCCAAATGTGCCATCCTCAAAAATAGATATAGATTACAGACCTCTCATTAACAAGATGTACATATGCATAGCTGCATCGTTACACGAAGAAACCTTGCAGCTCAAGCAATAAAGCAGTTTCTCTTACTCTTTCACAGTATGAAATATCTATGTATAAAATTTGCTCTGAACACAATTATAAGGCCACCCAGAGTATGTGATTTTTTCAACCTAGTCTCATGGCATTTTCGTACCTGGGTGCACTTTTTAGCGAGACACGAAATACGTACCAATAACTACATATTACTGCAGTTTCAGTTTCCAAAAGACACAAACACTAGAGGCAGTAAAACTCTGACACCTTTTACTCCTTTTCACACAAATTTACAGAGTTTTGATTAATAAAGCGGATTTTTCGCACAATTACTTTAAGAATATCATGTTACGACTTCAAAACAATATTAATATGCTGGGAGATTTGAAAACTGATGCTTTGGAATGTTAGCATCGCACATTTCCAGCCTCGTATCTATGGGGTTTGATGCATGGTAGGTTTGTTCGGTAGCTCACGGAGTACGGCGTTGTACTTAGAAAACGAGGAGCTCCGGTTCGAATCCCGTGTAACTATGGTTTGACAAAACACTTCAAATCTACATAAAAGGAAGTTGAAATGGCACGGATACATCAACAAATATGTTTTTATACTAGTTTTGCATTTGTTAACACTGTCGGGTAGGTTTAGGGTTGAGTTTGGTGTAGGGCATATTTCCAACACGATAGAGCATACATTTAGGGAGAGACCACTGAACCGCTGCAATACGTACCTGTAGCAACATAATAAAAACACAGCAATAAGTACCTATATCAACATAATAAAAATGTGCCAGGGTTCACGTATTTAACCTGTGTTTTAGCGCCACTCAGTGGACATTTCTCTATGAAACTGCGGCGAAACGTGCAGTAAAGTACGTAAAAGAGTGTTGCACAGAAAGTGCACAGAGGTACATATTTTTATGAGACCAGGTTGGATTTTTTTGTACATGTGGTTTCATTTTTTTTTTTTTTTTTTTTTTTTTATAGTTTAGAATAAATTTTAGTAGAAAAGTTATTGGTGAATCATGCTTTGTCATGAAAACATTCAAATGCAGATTTCACAATTGCGTATGCATTCTTTGTGAATGAGACCCCATTTTTTTGATAGCGCAGTCAACCTTAAGTACAACATAAACAGCAGTGAAACAACTGTTGATCAGATTCTGTAGGCTTGTAAAGGTCAACCTGATGCAGGCCATAATGCACAGCATGCTCATCTGTCAACACACACACACGTAAACTGCAGCATGTGTCCTATCAGTGTTGTCAGGTCATGTGCGACAGCAAGCTATAGAGCCTGACATTACCCATCTCATACAGGTAGTGTGTGCATTTGAAGAGAGCATCTGACCTGGATGCTGGTGGTTTATGCGACCAGTGGGAATATGTTTGTGGTTCAGTACAGCGATGCGGTTAGCTGAGCCATTCAATTTACACACACAGGCTTACAATGCAGACATGTAAGAGAAAAAGTTCTAGTGTGAGTGTATGTGAGAGAGAGAGAGAGACATTGAGAGAAGAGTGTTAGGTCAGAAACTCTACACATGTATACAGTACACAGATGTGAATGCATTGCAAGTGTGCAGGCCTGCTGTATGTCCCGGATGTATGTTCTTGCGTTGCTGTGTCCACAACAACATCAGTTCAACATCAGCACTCACTGGGCGCTAGAGTTACTGAAAATGTCTGTGACCCCAGAAGATATGGCTTGACAAGCATTTGTTTCCTATGCTGACATATTTCCTATTTCAGGAAGGTGATGCGAAACATAGGCTCATTGGCTTGTCCCTTTTTTTAATTGTTATTTTTCTTTTTAGTCAGTTTAGAACACAGCTGTGAACCATGATTGCTTGCTATTGCTTGTCTGTGGGAAGTGGTATTAGAGGGAGCACAATTTCATTCAAGGAGGCATTTTTATTGGACAACAATTTGTATATGCCTATTACTGCAAGATGAGTCATCTGTATTTTTAGTGTGGTTTCCCATAAGAGGAAAACTATAAACTTGAAATCCGTAAAAATAAACAAACATGGACTAAAAGCAAATAAATTGATTTTTATGGGGTCTTTAAATCACATGTGTTATAATTCAGGTAGATAAGGAATATGTTGACAGTTTAACTAACTTGCTCATTAAGATTCTCTTCATACTGTGCTGCCATGACAGTAGTTGACATACCTGAAAGAGAAGACATCAGTTTGTGTCAAGGCTCTTCAATTTAGTTATTGGGTGGCCATGACCCACAGAGTTTAGTTCCAACTCTCATTAAACTGAAAAAGCTAATCAAGACTTGTGTCCGAATATGCCTACTTCCTTACTATATAGTAAGTGAAAAACACTTATCTGACATAAGTAGTATGTTTAAATTCATAGTGATCATAAAACTGTGGGTGAAAAGTATATGAGATTCTGAGTGAGATTCTGAAGTGTGCATCTGGAACAGTTTGCTATCCTCTTAGGCCATGAGAGAAGTGTTGTGAACTGCAGTGAAGTGATTCAAATGACACTGGTAGATCACATGGTAGTGTCACTGAGTATGTTTACATGGACAACAATATTCAGAAAAATTAAAATTCTGTCATTAATTACTCACCCTCATGTCGTTCCAAACCCATAAGACCTTTGTTCATCTTCGGAGCATAAATTAAGATATTTTTGATGAAATCTGAGAGCTTTTTTGACCCTGCATAGACAGCAATGTAGTTGACACATGTGGCATCAGTGGTTCAAGCGTAATTTTATGAAGCGATGAGAATACTTCTTGCTGCTGATCCAGGAGACACCGTTCTGTCCTGCACAGTTTATGTCCAGCCTGCTTCAACATACATGCCTGTGATTTTCAAGCGACCCTAAAGAACTCGATTAGCAGGTTCATGTCTGTTTGATAAGCTGAACTCTGCAGGACAGTGGGTCTCCAGAAGCAGGATTGAAGACCTCTGCATTAGATGTTTATGGAGCATCATCTCTGAACAGGAACCTATGCAGGGGTGTCCAACCCAGTTTCTGGAGGGCCATGTTCCAAGTTTAGCTCCAGCCCTGATTAAACACACCTGAACAAGCTAATCAAAGTCTTCAGGATTTTTAGAAACTTCCAGGCAGTTGTATTGGAGTTAAACTCTGCAGGATAGTGGCCCTCCAGGAGCAGGATTGGATACCCGTAGCCTAACATCTCTTAATGACCCATACCGTACTGCACAAATGATTTCTGCCGCACACTGACCTTTAGTGACCTTTCAGGACAGCTTATCTTACTGTGCAGACGAGCGCTCATGTGCTCTCAAAAGCCAGCGGGAAAAAGGGGGGATGGGTCACAGCGAGAGTGCAGGAGTGTGTGCGCATTTAGCCGAGACAGCACCCTCAGGGCCGTCTGCATTTTCGGTCTGGTCGTCTGCCCGTGCCGCAAGTATCGACTGAGTGTCTGATTGTCTTCAAACTGTCAGCGTGGGCTTATTGTGTTTCACAGCTCAAGAGCAGCCTGAAGACAATGAGAAAAACTCCAGAAATGTGCTTTCATTCTCTCAGATCTCTCTGTGTGGCAAAGTCTGAATGCTAATTTCACACCTGGACTCATTACGTTCCTGTTAAAATTCTCTGATTATTAAAAGTGCCAAATTCAGAACAGCGCGACAGCGCCAATTACGCTGCCACAAACTCCTTTCAGAAATGTTCACCACACCTTATTGTGCTTTGCCACGGGACTCGAATAAAAGAATTTGAAGTAATGCAATGCTCAGGGGAAACGAGAAAGAAATCAAATTGTCTGTGTCGGCTAATCGCTTCGATATATATCGCCACACTGTATTGATTCATATCCTGCCACGCGCTGCTGTTATTCTAAGGAACAAATAAAGCGCAGAGGGAGCAAGTGATCAATTAGCCTCACATTATTCCTTTTGTCTGCCACAGCTGAGCAGTCTTATCAACCACAAGCACACAACTTCCCCTCTGGCTGTCGTCCCGAACCTGCTCCCAGAACCTAGCTTTAACAGAACCACCGCTGCAGTCTGGCTTTGCAGGGTGCATGTGTGTGTGTGCTTTGAGCTCAACTCCCAAGAGTTTAACAGACAAGGGTGTGTGTGTGGCATTGACTCTCTCCGCGCTCGCAGCTCGCACACACACACTCTGCCTCGCAGCTGCGTGGATGACAGACAGAGCAGCATGCATGTGGACCACTGTCTCTCAGTCTGAGCGTGTGACAGTCCAGCTTGTGGAGGAGCTCACTCTCCTCATCTCTTCTCATCTTGTGTCCTGCAGAAACCCAGCAGAACGTAAGTCCCCAGTGTCTTTCGATGCTTTTGTTTCAGCTGTGCATGTGTGAGAGACTTCAGACATCCCTGTTCCCTCGCAGTTCTTCCTTCTGCTGTTTGAAAGTCTGTCTAGATGTGTGTTTGGTGTATAGTGGCAGATGTTTAAGGTGATTGGGTCAGGTTTTGATTTGGGGGGGAGGGCGCTGATTTTATGGGAAACTATAGGGGGTGACAGTTATCCGCGACTCTCTGCGAGTCGCATCCAGAGAAACGATGAGATCGGCTGAAGGTTTGTATTCATGGGCGCTTTGTTCTGGTGTGATGTAACCACGTGTTTACAGGACTGGCTGAACACACACCTGAGAATTTAATGAATCTGCAAATATGAGTTACAGTCTGCCTGCTTAAAAGACTACACTGCAGAAAATCCTTTCTTAATCATTTTTTTTTCTTTCTTAAAACAAGATAAATTTACTTAAGAAGCAAAACAGTATGAGACAATACGTCTTCATTTTTCAGAGAATATATATTCTATTAAGTTTACTTTTCTTGCCCCATTGGCAATTTTTAACCCCATTAAACAAGAACAGTGGGAACAGAAAATAATTCAAGTTAGGTTCTTTCTTTCTGCATGGGAGAGGAAGTAATTAGCTTGTAACTTGTGGGTGCATATAGCTATATTTGTATGAGGTTTAGCCTCTTCATGGTAATGTGTGTGTGTGCGTGTGTAATAGTCAATGCCGAATAATGCTAAATGCTGAATAATTAATAAGAGTCATAAAGCCCCAGCGTGTGTTTGAGACTCTAGCTGCAGGGATGCACTTTAGCACTCCAAACTGGACACAGCACGCCAACCATGCCCTCATCTCAGCAGCAATTACTGAATTAGTAGTGGGAAATATTCCACTATCAAATCATTTCTGCTCATTAGTAAATCTGTGCGGAATGGCTGATGTATCTTCCATCTCTCTTAATTTAATTCAATGTGCTTAATTGGTTTGACCAAATTATGTGTTGTGTTGGCAAACAAATAATGTAGCCAGAACAATATAATATAATATACTGGAAAAAGTAGAACAAGAACAGGAATAAACATACAGAACAAAGTAAAAATTGATACAAATTATGTCATTACTCACCTTCTTGCTTTTCCAAACCCATATGCTGTTTGTTTTTCAGTGAAGCGCAAAAGAAAGATCTTGTAGAATTGTATCAGTCTTCTTTTGAAATCTACTGAAGCCATAAGATAACTTTGTGATGAACAAACTTTGGATGAGAACTTGATCCAGTGTCGTTTTGGTGTCAAAGATGTCAAACTTGGTGCGTTGACAGGCCTTTTTTTTTTTATCTTTTGAACTGTATGACTTAAGAGGTTTTATATAGTGCAAGTCACATGGACTATATTTACTATGTATATTATGTAATTACTGTATATTTTATTTTGTTGTTTTAGCAAAACTTGTTGTCGTATGTCAGACCTGAACTGCGTAAAGAACTGTACAAAGATTCTTCAAACTCTGTCCTTTTGTTATCTATCTATCTTCCACACTCATACACAGGCGCTCAGTGCAGCCCTATAATCTGGTTAGGGTTCGAAAATGTGCTGAAAGCTGTTAGCATTACCAAGTCTCCCAACTCTTTCACAGGTGCTCTGTCTCCATTGTTGTTCTGTTCCTTGGCTTGTTGAGTTATTTTCTCTTGTTTCCTCCATTCAGTGCCATATGAGATCTATTCTGTGTGTACAATATGTGCGTGCTGTGTGTGTGTGTGTGTGTGTGTGTGTCTTTGTTTTGTTGCCAGGGCTTGGCTGAAGCAGGCAGCATCCATATTGCCCATCAGCAGAGACCCCACCCAACCACATTCACATGTGATGAATAAAACATGACATTGAGATTGTGCCTGGGCTGAGTGCAGCCGGGCAGCTCTGTTGACCCGTTTCAGAAAGCCACCGACAGGTTCCGACTAATTTGGGTCACTTTAAGCCCATATAAAAGCGGCACGTCAGTATCTACAGAGGCTGAGTGAATCAGCAAGTCCAGAATGATCCAGCTCGGGTCCCTAGACTCCTCCAGCTAAGGGAAATATAAAGCAGGAACACGTTCAAAGGAAGTCAATGTTTATTCCCTCGGTATCTCTCTCTTTCTCTCTCTCGCTCTATTTCTTTACCTCTCCGCTATTGTTGAGAGCATGTGCGGATTTGTGGAACATACACATCTTTTTCCCGTTCTTCCCTGTGTGAATTTTAAGCCACAAACCGTGGAACAAAATAGTCACATTTGTGTTCTCTAGAAGAAGGAGTTTTATTTATGCAGAAATTACAATTCATCTACAATGCAAATGCACAACAAAGATAACAAGATGACTGTTTACTTGTGTGTGGAAGGTAAAGTTCCTGACCCACTCAAAGTTTGGCCGTTGTCGGTTCTGAACGATTAGCATACGCGATCGCTCGCGGCCATGTATGCGTGTTTTAGTAGGTTCTAAAGCCTACACGCTTTCTCTGAACTGAAAGGAAGCTTCTTGCCTTTTTCACCCTGCCGTATCCTCTTCATCTCTTTCTTTCACAGCTTGTTTTGTTTGTCTGCAGGGATTTGCATGTACGTCTTCCAGATTCACACTTTCTAATGTTTCGTTTGCCCCCTTATGTATGATTTCTCTTGGTGGAGGTGGGTTGATTCACCTCTCCACCCTAGGCAAGTGCCCTTTCTCTTTTTGACTGCCAAAAATCTCTTCACCCACAACCAAACCGAGCCCATGCCAACCCCTCACTTCCTCCTGAAACCCACCCTGAGATACGAGGGTGTTTTAATAAATAAGGTAACAAGACCATTGCATCAAAACTAAGCGCCAGGCATTTGAAAATCGATATAACATCAGACTCACTTTGCAGCTTAGTCTATAACAGTGGTTTGCAACCCTGGTCCTGGAGTACCCTCACCTCTGCATATTTTGCATATCTTCCTAATCATTCAACTCATCAGCTTGTTAGTGGAGAGTTCATGACCTGAAATTCTGTGTCAGATGAGAGAGACATCCAAAATGTGTACTGTTTGCAGGCCTCCAAGTCTAGGGTTGGGAAGCGTTGGTCTATAATACCTGGAGAAAGTTAGCAGTTAGCATTCCTGTTCATCTCAATGGCAGTTGTTGGCCTGGCACAGGTTGTCCTGGAAGTACATAATTTAAAATCTGCCATCTTTTCAACCTGCTTCAAAAAACTCGCAATCCTGAAAAATTTTATTAACTGGTTCAAATGTCTTTGATTAGCGTTAGTGCAGCTCCACAGGACTCTGCAGGACAGTGGGTCTCCAGGAGCAGGATTGAAGACCTCTGGATTAATCACTGCAAGAACCTTTGCCATCCTGAGGTGCGACAACAAAAAGGTTCAAAGTCTAAAATTGGACACCTTGATTCTGGCTTAAACCCACCCAGTTAGACAGGAAGAAACTGTCTGAATGACATACGAAGAAACAAACAACAGATTGCTTTGTGTTTTTGTTTTTTTTTTTTTTGTTTGTTTTTTTTTTTTGTGCTGTTTAGGAGTGTGTAAATCTGAAATGGACAATATGAGCTTGTCTTCATCTCAAGTGCAGAATGATTCATTCTGCTTCTTACTGCAGAGCTGTTAGCTCATGCAGAGGGTCTCTGTCAGCATAGTCTAATCCATTTTGCTTGTTTTTTTTTTTACCAAAAACCATTGACTCAGACAGGAAGAATCATCTGACTGACATGTAAAGAGATAGTAAGCCTGAAATGGATGATATACTTTGTCCTCATCTTGAGCCCAACATTATTCTTTTTTTTTTTTTTAACTGCAAAGCTATTAGTGCACATGGATGGTCTCTGATTAATCAACCTCTTAATCACACTGTTTACCTCAGCACCTTTTTTAGGGGCAGCTTTATGTCTCTCTGCCTCTCTTTCTCCCTCAATCCATCTCTGCCACTAACCCAATCTCATTAATGATCGATCGATCGAGCTTGGCTATGTTCTGCTGGAGTCTTGAGAGGTTGTAAGCCGTGGCTCTTTGGAAGCGGCTGATGTGGAGAACCATGCTTTCTCTCATGGAGGCTGCAGTAATTGGCACTCCTCAATGTTATGGCACTACATCAATCAGAACTCCTTTTCATCCCGCCAGTACCATGATTGGACCGTTTGTTCTGCCTCTCATGGGCCAGTGTTCAGACGATGTGTCTGTTTGCTCTGTACTTCTAGAGCAGAGCTGATAACAGGTCCTGCATGTGACTGACGCTCTCAATGGATGCAACTGATTAGCATGGTTGTAGCAGAAGACATACAAGAATGTTTCAATAACAAGGCCATTGCGCCAAACCTGACATGATGTTGGATCCATATATCAGCACATTCTGACTGTGTGGCAAGGTTAACAAGTCTCTTAAAATATCGGATAATTGGACTAGACAGTCTTCAAGTTGTAAAGTGTCATGTGGTGTGATTCAAAAATGTAATGATATTTAGCCATGCATAAAAAAAAAACCTTTTACCTTGAAAAATATATTTAAAAAGTCAACACACATTTCCTTTTTTATGTACAACTCTCTGTGGCATTAACTATTTCACCCTAAATTGTCCAAAAACTCTGGTCGGTCCCTGTGCATGTCAATTAAAATGAATGGAAAAGTGGACCAGACTCCATACCAGGAGTCAAAAGCCTTGATCTGTGAGACTACGGTATTTAAATAGGTACATTTACTGACATCAAATGTACTGTCATTATAGAACAATTACAAAAGGCAAGAGATTTGAATCAGTACAAGATCATAATATTCAGTTTTACATTTTCTCGCTATTTCCCCCTCAGTTCTTGTTCTCTTACTCTTTTTAGGCATCAGTGGGTGTGATTTGATGAGATTAGCTTTTGTTAGTGCAGGTGTAGAACATGCTTTAGGTAGAGATGGGAATAGAACAGACAAATGCATTTTGATACCAAAACATTGTGAATAATTCAGTCATGATGTTGAGTTTACCACAGATACAGTCTTTTCCTCTCTTCCTGTCAGTTCTGATTTCTGCTCTGCTGATAGGAGCTCATCATCCTTGATGTTCAACAAAACATGAAAGAGAAACAAATACGTCTGCAGTTCTATTGTGTTTCTAAGAGCCCTAAATGCGAAAATGTTCCATCAGATTTGTAGTTTCAGAAATGACTTTGAGACCGTTCAGATGTGCTGGATCAAAATGGACCACACTCAGTTTACAGGCTATGAAAACCTGATGGTGTGGAACAGAGTAGGCAGGACGGTCATTTTAACTGCTAGATGAACGGTCAATCTAAGAGGTCACTTTACCATTATACTCCTGAGGGCCGAAATAAAATACAACCTTATTTACTGCCACATAATGGGTCTGAGTGTGTGTATGTGTGTGTGTGTGTGTGCGCATGTGACTGTTCAGCCTCAGCTGCATTTGTGAAGCAAACGAATGTTGACAGCAAGAAAGAATTATCCTACAGTGCACCAGTATTAGCCCACAGCTCAACGGCATTACCTCAAAACACAAGAGAATTAGCCCACAACACAATGAAATTAACCCACAACATAACTGAATATTTTCAGCTAAATTAAATTTTAGGTTCAATGAAAAATGGTATATCACCTCATCAAGCTAAAAGGAAACAATTGCTAATTGTGTCAGATCATTCTGTGGGGGATGAAATGTATAGTTTACTTTATAAAAGAAAAAGGTATTTCCACTCTCATACCTCAAGTTGAGGTATCTCAACTTTCATTTCAATATAATAATATGCTGTATCTTGATAAATAAAAACACTTTGTATAAACAGAAAAAAAAGCATGATATATTCAGCAAAAGGGGTAGAGCCCTTTTTAATCAACTCAGCTCACTCTGTCGCCATGTTGGAAACACCCCGGGCAGATTTTTTCTAGTCATGCAAGTACAGCTCTTATCTACTTAAATGAGGGCACAGAAAAATCTCCAGTGTTTGCTAAGCTTATGTTTCAGGAACATTTCACCAAGGTAGTATAGCTTAAACTAGGCTCAAAACCCACATATTTTTCTTGGTCAAGTTAACAAACTTTCATCCTAGACCACAGCACAAAAAAAGGCTAAATAGTGCCTTTGCCTTTTGCCCTTGATTGGCTCTTGTAATGTTTGACTTTAAAAAACTAAGACTTGCTTTCTTCTGACAGCATCTTCAGTTGTTTCATTTTCTAATTCTGATTCATTTGTCGATGGATTTGACTCATTGTTTTTCAATTATCATTATTATACAAAGAAAATCACTGAAACATATTAACACAAAATAAGGAATACATCTATATTTCAAGGCAAAGTGTGTAGTTTATGCACCACTAGGGACGCCAAACTGAATTCCTGTCAGCGTTCAACAAACAGGCAGTTCGGCCATTTGTTGAGGCAGATTTTGAACTGGCAAAGGAAAAACATTTTAACATAGACAAATTACATAGAGCAGGCTTCATCTCTTTGTCAAACACAATAGCATTATAGCTGTATACAATTCAACTAGCAGTCATTTGTAGCTGCAGGATAAGGCCTCTTATTTAATCATTTCAACATGAGCTGAGCAGTTTGTCATTTATGTCACTGAACATTGCTCTTGCATGCTATTTTATTAGCTGTAAACAAAAATATTGGATATGGGCAAATGCTTCCAGTGAAAAAAATCTTCAAAAGATACTCAGTGGGGGGATTTGATTTACTGAGCCACATAGTACCATCTGGAGACGGGCAAGCTTTCCCCAATATGAGGTAGTTACATTACCCCACCCACTGACTAACATGCACATGCAATTTACCCTGACAGGTTTAGACAGTATAACATGAAACAATGTAGCATCAAATACAGCATGTACTGTATAACAATACACATGCATATACTACAGCTAAACAGAATTTCACATAAAATTAAAGAAGGAAAAGTGTGAGAGAGAGAGAAATTTCTCTCACCCATACCAATAGCAGCATGACAAACCATTTTACAGAACATAAAGAACAAAGCAGGTTTCAACAACACAAAAAGCAAAGCTTTAATTAAGCATAATGTTAATTAGTGTCGGTGTGGTGGAACACTTGTTCTGTCTGATTATCAGCTAATTAATCTCTAGAGAAAACACACTGAGCTCAGAGAGACAGATTAAAATCCAGAGACCAGCGTGACCAGTGGCCTGAGAGAGAAAGAGATTTCTAATGAACAAAAGGTAAAAAATTGTAAATGTGTAATGTTAAAAGACTCATGGCAAGCAACTGTAAGCGTACTAAGCAAATTGCTAACAACCCAGGCGATTAGATTCCACCTCCTATATTCCTAGCCAATCCCATTCGGTATCTCTCTGTGATTTCCAAATGGGGTGGAGTCCAAACCTGTCTAAGATGGAGTCTGTTTACCCTGCTAACAAGATCTGAACCCTTAGGGGCATCGACCGCTGTCTGCAAGAGTCAAGTATGTATGTGTTTTCAGGATTCTCTGGATTTCTGCTTTATAAACATCTTTTTTTAAGGGGTTAGGGGGTAAAACGTCTGTAAACCAGAATGGTCTGGCTACCATAATGCCCTGTGGTATTCTGTTAGGTATAAGTGCTATTACATAACCCCTTTTTAAAGAATAAATATATCCTTTACGGAAGAAGATTCCATTGCTGATGTCACAAGTGTACAGCCTTGGGATAGAAACTTCATTTATGCAAGTAGACAAAAGCATGCATGAATGGCCAACCAGCACATTGCTAGTGTGCATACTTAGTGTGTTATCGGGTTACTGTGGCCATAACAAACCATGGTACTCAAGGGGGTGATAGGGTTACCTTAAAACACCTGTGGCATTACACCAGAAGTGTTTCAGAAGTGTTATTTTCAAGTAACTAGCTAACAAAATCTACCTATGCCAGCAAGATCAACTTGATTCTGAGTTGAACTGAAAGAGAAAACTATCATGAAAGCATATAGAGTTTACACTATGTAGTCTATGGACCACAGAAGGTTTTGGGACTGTGCATGTTTTTTGTTTTTTTTTGTTTTGTTTTGTTTTGTTTTGTTTGTTTTGTTTTTTTTGGTGGTGCCATCAGCCAATCAGCTTTATCATGATATAATTTTCCTGCAGCTCCAGAGTGATTATTCACAGGTAGATTTAAAAATGTATATTTCCAGGGGTGCCACTAAGATGAATGGGAATGGTAACAGATCGGAATTTCAGACCTCCTGGCGGCAACATTGAGAATATAACGTGCATTCGTGTTGTGTTATTAATTGCCTTTTGACATATTTCAAAACGCGGCGATGTATGAAATTGAGCTTGCGTAGCTAGAAGCACCTGTGTTCACATACTTGTGTAGAGTATGTTTTCAGGCCTTGGTGTGTGTATGTGTGTGTCTGCAAGTAGACATATACATATCCACAGAGCTGGGTAGTAACTGATTACATGTAATCTGGATTACGTAATCAGATTCCAAAAATTAAGTACTTGTAATTACAGTAAATTACATTTTAAAATACTCATAATCAGACTACAGTTACTTTTTTATTGATTACATGATTACATATTATTCACATAATAGCAAATTATTCATCATTTATTGATTCTCCCTAATTCCTCTTTTTTATCTTTTAAATTTTCCTTTCTAAAATAGTCTACCACTTACAGTATATACTCAGAAAGTCCAGTTTTGTGGACATTCACACATAGTCATTAGTCAGGTGTCGACACAGCATTTGACCAATGGATTTATAAAAAATCATTTCATGTTTAAGAAGTGTTTCAACATTGCATCAACTATTGATGAACACATTCATTTTTATTTGAATTATCACTCAGTAGGTTATTTAACCATGTATTATTATGTATTATTGAAAGGCTTTTGCCTTTCAAACTCATTAAAATGCACAAATTCTCATTATTTCTCATTTTCAGACATACTTTGGAATCAGTAACAGATTACAATTTGTAAGTAATCTACCCAGCTCTGCATATACATATGTACAACTCAACCGGAGCAAGAGAGCAGAGAGAAAAATATGGAAAAGGTAGTAGAAAGGAGGATTATGTGGGGTTAGTGAATATGTTGACTTTCAGTTGTTATTTTTGTCTGACTCTGCTGTTTTAGTAGCTCCATCAGAGAACACCAGTCAACTGCCCACTGGCACAGTGAAGTACACATCTGCCCCCTTTAATTCAACACATTTCTGGTGCAAGTTTGTACTTCCTTTTACAAAGTCAGCGTAGACACTCTTTTTCCATTAGAGATTCAACACCTCCATCTCCATTTTACGTAAACTGTTTTTGACCTTACCACCCCTCCTCTGCCATCCACACTTAAGAACTTTATAGACAATTCTGAAAATAACGTAACCATCATTTGCAACTCCAACACCTCTGACAGTGTCCATCACCTGGTCCTGTATCCCACTTTTCTGCTAACTAGGTTCTTGTCACCCATTTTCAGCATGTCAGTGAATATTTTAGATGAGAAAGTACTTGCCCATTAAAAATTGTGCAACCATTGGTCTTGATGTCAGACTAGATCCCCTAAGACCCACACCAAGACCAGACCCTCTTGGGATAATTCTAAAGCACATTTCTTAATAGGTGCCCAGCAGAAACCCAGACTCCCCACCCCTCTTTTTTTATTGAAATGGCCGCTTTGCTCATGTATGCTACAACAAAGACTTGATGATAAGGGATGATCTAATACATCTGAAGTTCCTGCGGACTTCAGTTTCAACAATGCTCCAGCTCACCTGGCTTGTTATTTACAAGTAACCTGGAACAACTTGATTAGCTGGTTGGAGCTAAACTCTGCAGGATGGCAGCCATCTATGAGCAGGGTTAGTTACCACTTATCTAATATGTTGGTTCCCCTTAAGATCCCCTTAAATGGTTTATCCCAAGACCTAGCACTTCATACAACACTCCAACAGGTTGTTGGCAAGGCAGTCCAGCCAGGATCAGGGTAAGATGGGCAAGATTTAGTTACCAGGGTATCAAGGTGATTTCATTTGGCCTCTTAATATCTTTAGCCATGTATCAGCCTTTAGGCACTCTGATCAGTATTTTCTTGTCACCTAGCTAAGCCAAATTTCATATCTTCATGCCTTGATTTCTCAACTCTCAAACTGTCAAAACACCAGGCTCGCAACATTAAAATCAAGCCACATTTCAAGATTCACCTACTCTAAATTACTCACCTCACACAGGGATTATTGTTTTTTTATAGCAGTATTTCAATCAGAAAAATAGTTTGACCCATTTACAATGTCCTAGTAACCATGTTAGTAAATTTAAGATTTAGAGAAAATGAATGCATGTCTTCAGCTCTGGTCTATTTAAAGGTTGGTGGGCGTAAGTGTTTTTGGGCGTGTCCGGTGGGATGGTGTAGGGTCGGGATGTGGTCGCCTGGCACAGCCAGTTTTGGTGTCTCGGAGCCAAAGACAAAAATACTCACACAAATCCACACCCAAGAGGACTAACCTGAACAAACAGCTATAGTCATTCACTCTAGCGCTCTCATCAGACAAGCAGATTTGAAAAGCAAATAAATAAATGCAGAGAGTGTTTACCCACATTTCTTCAGGGGACACAAGCAGCTCGCTTAAGCAAAGGTTACGCCATTCTTCTGTAGACATTTTGCCTCCGAGTATATATTTGGAAAGTGAAATATAGTACTCTTATGAAGTTTTGTTTGTTTCTACATCTCATGAGTTTGGGTCATGCTTCACGAGTGTCACACTGGTTTCTGAGAGGAGGCAGTCAGAATACTGAGAGGCCAAATCAGGTCAGATCAGATCAACATGATGGAGCATATTCCCAGGGTCACACAAATCACATACTAATCTACTAAATCTAAAAGTCAAAATTGGTATACAACTGTGTGTTGATGATTATAAGAGGTGCATTTGTAGGTCACCACTCGTTTACTGTTTTTTTTTTTCCTTTGTTAATAAAAATTGTTAATTGAAATGCACACTATTGCTTTAACCAATGTATTGTTTTCTGCTTATGCTATTTGTAATTCAAAAGTAAATAAATAAAAATTAAAAAATGTTATATTAATATATAAATTAAGTAAATACAAAGTTATGTCATAAAACTCTAGATGGTGCAGGCTATTATTCATATTCATATGGCGCAGCGGATTGGTTTCTTTTCACATCAGCAGCCAATGAGCTTGCTGCTCAACACTCAAACACTTGTCTAGTGCTTGCTGTAGCAGTTGTAGCGTGCTTCAGAAACCCTCTACCTTCCACAGCTCCACCTGTATAGATCTGCTATAGGGTAATTTCATGTATGCTATATATGGGGGTTATTTCATATGTTATATGTGCAGCAGCAGTATTTCTTACATGCTCACAGCACTATGTCTGTGGATGCATTGGCAGTAGCAAGTTTCAGTACTTTCTCTGCTGCAGCAGCATAGCAGATTTATTCCACTAAGACCAAACACATTAACATTTTCATGTACATTACCAAGCTAAACTCTCAGAGAGTTGTCATGACAGAAGTGCAGTTGCATTTATCTATTAAATGCATTTACTTACAATTATTTGTGGAATATTGTTTAAATCACAGCTGAATTTCATTGACAGATATAAATGAAACATCTTGACAGTATGAGACACAGTGATACTGTGATAGCCTCTGTGTCAGTTCCTCAGCGGGATGAGGGACAGATGTCATCACACACAAATTAGATCTGTCAGGTGAGTTACAAATGTGTGTGACCTTAGACTTTAATTCCAGGTGATTACCATGTTTGCAGCAAATCCTCCTGACCTGGACTAACACTGATGCTCAGTTGACCCCCACACACACACACTCCCACACACAGGCTGCAGTGTGCCCTGTTATCCAGAAGAGATGACAGCAGCTATAATTACATTAGTGCAGTAAGTACATCTAATCACCTCCATAGCACTCAAGCTGCCCAGAGGGTGCAGCGGCCCGACTGTGTATGTGTGAGCCTTACTCTCACAGTTATGTTCTCTCTAACTGCCTGTCACAAACCATTAAGGCTGACTGACCACATACTTGACTGCAGGACCATATGTACAGGTAAACTCACATAAATACAGACACCCACACAGCCAGTTAAATCCTCCCCGGAAAAGACACTGGCCATTTCAGACCAACACTGAGTGCATATTCAGAGAGAGTATTTAAAGGATTAATCATCATTTCTCACCCTCTTGTTGTTCAAACCCGTATGACTTTGTTTCTTTCAAGTTGATGTGTTAAGCTACACAGTGTTTATAATCCTAAGGATATCATCCTACAAATGGGTTAGTTATAGTTGTCTCTGCACATTAAACTAGGATAGAAGAAAGTATTTTAACGTTGCAAAATATATATATATATATATATATATATATATATATATATTACACTTCAGCTTTAAATACACTAATCAAGTTCAGTGACTCACTGGATTCAGTCACGTGGCTATTAACTGCCCTGTTGGTTTACATAGATCAAATTCATATTTCCTCAAAATAAGTTTACCCTGGTCAGGGCTAATCTAACGGAAAGAGGGAGGGAAAATGCTGGCAACGAGAATTAAGATCCCATAAAATAGCAGTAGTATAAAGATGATGGCAGTATTTTTAAAGACTTAAAGGGTATTGATTAAACTTTTGTGAAGTTCTTCCAAAAACTGTATTTGTCTTGTTATGAAGATGTAGAGAACTTCTGTGCAGGTACTGCATTGCCAAAATGAACAGATGATTAAAGTAATCTGTTAGAAGGCCTTTAAGAAACACAAGAGACTATTTAGTCCCTTCTCATCATGATTCCCCAGGTCCATGTGACTACACATATGTACACATATCCTCAACATTTAATATCACTGTTTCCAAAATTTTACTGAAATCTTGCTATTTTGAACATGAGACAATTAAAAAATAGTAGCAAAATATTACTAAGGGTCTTTACAAATCATATTAACTAAGCTTAAAAATGTTGGAATTTATTCAAAGTAACTACTTTGTTACTACACATGTAAGGATTGCTAGGACAGTTAATTTGAGATTTTATATGTAATTTAAGTATATAAATGTATTCAAGCACACCGAGGCTACATAGCTGCATTATGAATAACCTGTTGACTTGTCAGATGTGGACACACACATCTGGCATTGTATTTGTGATGAGAGAGGATGTGTAGAGTTGATATTCATCATGTGGCTTCAATACAGAACTCAGATTCATTGACCTTCAGCGGTGCAATGGTGCTTCTCATCAGATTCACAAAGGAATCTAAACTGATCAATAGAGCACGCTGAGCAGACTTTTAATCTTGTGTGAAATCCATGTTTAATGAATTTCTGATTATGATGGATTGCTATGACAGAGACGGAGATTAAATTACCTGATTCTGGATTACCATCTAACGGAACAGAACCAATGAAATATTCAATAAACAAACAGAGGAAATCACACTAATTTTCTCCAACAAGTTTTGCATTGATCAAGAGGGCATGTGGCAGCTCTCTGTCTCTTTGTGACAGTGGATCTTACGATAAACACTGCAGTTCATGTGCTGCTGGCTTTCTTCTTTCTGACATGAAACAAAGCACAAATATGGAGGTTAATATAAACATCAATTATTAATATCTCTATAAAATTTTCTTCCTGGAGGACCAAAAAAGAGAGATGGGATTGATCAAGACTCTCATATCAACAGGGACTGCACCACAGTGAGGAATCAACTCTTTTTTTCTTTCTTTTTTTGAGCCTGTAATATGCTTTTATTAAACAGAAAAGCCCTTCCCCTCTGGGCTGGCTCTGTTCCTGCATGCTCATCCAATTTAGTCTTTCTCAAGCACCTTCAACAGCTCAATATGAAGGTTTTCATATTGACAGCTATTCATTCAAATTAAAATGTTTATCACACCAAACATTTGTTTTGGTGTGAAAAGGCCTTTGTACGCACAAGTATGCTAACGCAGATAGTTAAATTACCTTTAATCATCTTCATCACTATTGTTATTCAGTAGGCATGCCCAAATAAACAAATAAACATACACACAGCTGGTCATTTTCTCCTTGTGATGAACACTGATTAGCCTGTTAGCTTTTAATCTTCCTTCAACATTAGTGATGCGATTCAGCTAATGAGAGCAATGCTATTTGCTATCAGCATGCATGCAAGCACAAGCCCGTCAGCAACACACACCCAAAAGGATGACAGAAACAAATTCAACCTCACCAGAACTTAAGGGCAATATTCCTGCACCTTACATCAATCAAAAATTTGCAAGTGGATATCATTTGTATAAACTGTATATGCCCAAGCTGTACGTACACACATCTAATGAAGTTAAGATGCCTAAAAGCAACTGTATGAATGAGTCATTATTGTCTATTTCTGGAAATCCAGAGTAGAGATCAAAGCCGAGTGGCAGGGTGGGTCCAGGCTGCATTAATCCACATGTATAATGCATGTCACAGTGTCTGGATGTGCTGGTAGCGTATGGGCATAATGAGACGGTGTATCCCCAGAACAGCGGGAGACATTAACGACAAGTTCCTCTCAGGGACAATGAAAGCTCAGCTCACAGTAAAAGTGACTACAGATGTGCAAAGCTCGCCCACAAGCATCCTAATCATGATCCAAGCTTACAAATGCGAAACATCCATCACTGAAAGAATCATACACAAGGTAACCAAACCAACAAAGACACCAGAAAATGGAGCACAACAGTGATTGTCCGCCTTTTCAATGACCTTGGTTCCACCCACTTTTTCCCATTTGTTTTTTCCATTTTTTTCATTGTTGTTTTCACATACAGCTACGAGATGTATCAGAACATAACAAACTTTGATACACAGAAAAAGCATTTCCGAATATAAAAAGACAGAGGGTTAGTTCACCCCAAAATGGAAATTCTGCTATTGTTTTCTTACCTTCATGTTATACCAAACCTGTGTGACTTTCATTCTTCTGTAGAACATAAAATAATATATTTTTAAAATGTCTTAGTGTTTTTGTTTGTACAGTAGAAGTCATTGGAAGTCAAGTCAGTGATTAGTAGATCTCTTTTTAAGATTATGGGTAATGTAGTTCTTTACTGGGAATTTGGCTATTAAACATCCCACTGATGTGTTGCTTCTATAGAACCACAAAATACACTTAACAACTTTAGATTTCATGGTAAACCTGTCTTAAATGATTTATGCTTTATCATTAAAAGAAAAAAAATATGATTTTACATCTGGAACCCAACTGTTGTGATCTGTACCAGCTGTGAAAGAACAAGCCCTGCCCATCATGGCCCTGATTGTGATCTGATCATACAAATGCAAAAAAAAAAAGAAATCATCATTAAATGAACCATATAAGAGAGAACCAAACCTACTCTTGCTGTTAACACATGTGCTCTCTCTGGAATCTCCCTAGAATCTCTGATGCTGTGGCATGGCACAAATCCAAATCTGGCTAGTCATATGTTGAAAAAAAAATGGTCGAAAGTTAAAAAAGGACAGATGGAACATGGAATACATGCATGTTCCGGAGCACTCAACTCAATTCAGCTAATTTCCTGAAGCATCATTCCTAGGTTCTGCGTCAGTCTTCACGTCATGTTTTGACGTATTCTTGTGTCAGCTTCTGCTAAGTAACCCTGGACATCATCTTTGATGCCTAATGTTTTCTGACTGCAGTGCTTTGCATCTGGCTTCTAAAACACTCTGAAGCATTTAGTATGTTTGCATATTTCATCACCCAAATCAAAGGAACATCCAAATGCATGCTGTCCCCAACTAGCAGGACATCCTTAGAGACTGAGAATCAAGAGCTGTACTGAAAAACACTTTTCTTTGAACTGCAGGTTTCAAGAGAACCAATATCAAAATAATTACCTTTTAATTTCTAAATAAATTAATTGAGGCACACTTAATATAATTAATCTCTGAGACCAAATGCCACTGAAATGTATGTGTGAGGAAACCAGTGTAGTGCAGCTTTTATTACAAACAACATTTCAGAAATTATTAGCACAAAGTGGAAAAAAAACAGCCCCAGGCCTTCTCCATATCCAGCTAATGCCAACAGAATGTCAACATTATTTTTAAATGGCACCAAATGATGTGGAAATTTACAACTGTTAATTTAAAGGCACTAAGAGGACATTTTTTGTTAGAATAAACCTTTAAATCAATACTAAACAGAATGTTCTTTAAATCTTAAACAATAAGAAAAATAAACATTCTCTTCAGTAGTAAAACTGAGTGAAACAGTTGTTGGCAGCTTTTGATAGATGATGTAACTTTATATGACAAAAAGGTGCACAATGCACGTTCTTAATGTGCCATCAGCCAGACAATGTTGTCATAATTATATAGTGTTGTCAATAATTAGTCACTTGGCATTCTTGCTCACAGTTCAAATGAGTCATTTACCCAATTAAAAAAAAAATAACAAATCTAGAACTAAGTTTGTTTCTGCCCAAGAGCAATGATGACAGCATGCAGGTTGTGGCTGCATGAGAGAGCTGAGCAATGAAAATGAGCAGTAGATATATGTGTCCAAGTATTGTCGACTTCTTTAGGCAAATGTTATTGTCACGCCCCTGGACTGTTTTGTTGTGTTTTTGCTCCCCATGTGTTCCCTGTGACCCAGTTTCTCCCACACATTGATTGTTGATTTGATTCCAGGTGTGTCTCGTCTTCCTCCCTGATTGTCCTGTGTATTTAAGGTCTTGTCCATTCAGTTAGTGTTTGTCGGGTCTTAAATGTCATCCTTGTATTCTGTGTCTCCTGTGTTCCAAGTGACTGGATAATTAAAGTCTGTTTATTGAATGAATTCCTACGTCTCCTCGCTCCGAGTTTGTGAAGTGTGACAGAAGACCCAACCAAAGACTAAAGTGAGCGGCGCCTCTTTTTCCCCCCGCTTTTGTTTTCCGTTTTTGAAAAGTTTTTTGTTTAGTCCTGTTTTTCCCTCCCCCGTGGCGAAGGAAATCGCAGCTCGTTTCCTCGCCCTATCCCACAGAGATCTCCCCTTCTACGAGTAGGCTGGGGAATTCTGCGGGCTCGCCGCGAGGACGGCGCTGGATGACGTGGCCATCAATCATCTGTTCTGGCTCAGGGCCAATTACCATCGCCCCGTGGACCTCCCAGACACCACAGGACTGAGTTGGAGAGAAGGGATCTTCCAGTGTCTAGGAAGTGTCCGGGCCCGAGCCAGAATCAGCCCGTCATCTGCGGCTCCCTCAAGTCCGCCGTTCGTGGGGAAAGTCAACCCACTGTCCGTGGCTCCCTCAAGCACGCCCCCGTCCGCAGCTCTCTCAAGTCCGCCGTCCGCGGGGAAAGCCAACCCACCGTCCGCGGCTCACTCAAGTCCGCCGTAATCCACGGCTCCCTCCCTCAAGTCCGCCATCCGCAGGGAAAGCCAACCCGCCGTCCGCAGCTCACTCAAGCCCGCCGTCATCTGCGGCTCCCTCAAGTCCGCTGTCCGCAGGGAAAGCCAACCCGCCGTCTGTGGCTCACTCAAGCACGCCACCATCCGCAGCTCCCACAGGCCTGCTGGCCATCGCTCCTTAGCCAGTGCCTGCTCCTCGAAAGCGCTTTGCTGTGCCAGCTCCTCAAGAGCGCCTTCCAGCGCCAGCTCCACTTAAGAATATCCCTGTTCCCGAGTTTAGTCCACGGAGGGCTCATGTTCCTGAGTTAAGCCCAGGAAGTGCTCCTGATTCCCTGTTAAGCCCAGGAAGGGCTCCTGTTCCCGAGCTAAGCCCACGGAGGGCTCCGGTTCCCGAATTAAGCCCAGGAAGGGCTCTTGATTCCCTGTTAAGCCCAGTGAGGGCTCCTGATCCCCCTTTAAGCCCAGGGAGGGCTCCTGATCCCCAGTTAAGCCTAGGGAGGGCTCTTGATCCCTAGTTTAGTCTACGTAGGGCTCCAGATCTCCAGTTAAGCCCAGAGAGGGCTCCAGTTCCTGAGTTCAGCCCCGTAAGTTCCCCCAAGTATTTTTTTTGGGTGGGGGGGGTAGTATGACTCTGTTCTTAGAGGCCGGGGTTTGGGCCACGGCCTCGGAGGCAGATCCTGCTCCGCCATGGCCGCCCGAGCTCCCTGCTCCGCCATGGCCATGGAGGCCTCCACTGCGTCCCTGTCCTGCACCAGCCTCCAGGGCGCCCACCCCCCCCTCACCGGTAGAAGTATTATGGTGCGGGACGCGCTTTCCGGGAGGGGGGAGTAATGTCACGCCCCTGGACTGTTTTGTTGTGTTTTTGCTCCCCATGTGCTCCCTGTGACCCAGTTTCTCCCTCACGTTGATTGTTGATTTGATACCAGGTGTGTCTTGTCTTCCTCCCTGATTGTCCTGTGTATTTATGGACTTGCCCATTCAGTTAGTGTTTGTCGGGTCTTAAACGTCATCATTGTATTCTGTGTCTCCTGTGATTCCTGTGTTCCAAGTGACTGGATAATTAAAGTATGTTTATTGAATGAATTTCTACGTCTCATCGCTCCGAGTTTGCGAAGTGTGACAGTTATAAACCTTATCAACTTATCTCATGAATATTAATTTGGTGACATAACATTTGCTCTTATGTCTTATTTGACTTGTTTAAAAGCAATTTAATATGTGCTAGCCATAATAGAATTACTGTTTGTTCAGTCTACTGCCAGTGCGACTGGCTAGCAGCTGTCTGTGACCGGATAAAAACATTTTCACACTGTGACAAGCTCTTAAAATATAATGATTACTTCCCTGAAGTTTAAGGGTGGGGGAACTTCCTGCTTACAACCATAAAGACAAAGAAAAATGGCATCTGAGGAAACAAAATGTCAACGCTACCATTAGCTTTGGCGGTTCATTTGTCAACAAATACGTCTACTAGCAAACTGGAGAGGATAAATGAAGCTATGTTATGTTAATATTTGTTTTTCAGGTATATGATCGGATTTATTATCACATGATGTATGAACTTTTACTCACTGATGCATTTTCTTTGTTCAAAAGTGAATCTTTATCATTAACTGTGTGCATCTACCTGGGGGCCGCCCTGTTCATGTGACATCAGTTTCATCTTGTTGTAATTGTATTTGTTTCCAAGTTTCCGCATTGAAAGTCTGATTTCAAGTAGTGTTCCACTGAACTTTTCCAGGTAGAAATTTGAACATTCCGACATTCTGAGTAATGACTTCCACTTATAGTAGTTGCTATGGACCTGCTTTTGTGAATTTGTAAAGGGACTGAGTTTTGCTCTTTCAGTAAGCAGTGTGAGAACACCGAGGGACCTACGGGCCTGAATAATCACTTTCTTGGCACATAGTACCTCAGCGCTGCTAAATTACCAATTACAGTCAACAACTTCAATCTATTCCCCAAGAGCTCACAGCACCTTACACCCTAGCAGCCTGGCTTTAAATAATGCATTCATTTAGCTGATGCTTGAGAATTTTGTGTGGTAATAAAAAGATTAAGACACAGTATAAATATTTTCATATAAGGCTTTTTGGCTTATCTATGTCTGTATCTATTTGTGGAAAATCAATAATGACGTGTATAATTTTAAAATAAATGTTGTAACTTCCCAAATTCTCACGACCTAAGTGTCAGTTTCTAGCTCAACCAATGCCATGCGTTTGGGACAGTGCTACTTTTAATTAATGTGGGCATGTCAAAAGAAGTTTCAGCTTTGATAGTAACTAACAGTCTAAAACATGTTTAAGTTAAGTCAAAAAAGGTAAACATATAAACTCACAAGAGCAGTGAAATCTAAATAAATTGAAAATAGCTGAACCATTTATCATTGGGGTCCTGATCACCCTGCCAATGTTTAATTTGTGATAATGACCAGCAGACTGGGACAAAAAGTCAATTATACAGTTACGCGCTCTTTATATAAAAATATTTGAGTGCACTCTGCCACAATTGACGAATCAGAATCAAATATTCGAGAGAGCAGAGTCACAATAGTGAGTTATGCGTGTCTGAGGGCTGGGTCTATGTTAGTTGTTGTTTGTTACGTGTGTTGAGTGTGTGTGGAGCACTGGTTAATGAGGCCCTACGGTGGATAATGGAGTTGGCCTGCTGTTGTTCTGCTGTTGTAAGAGCTCAGTCCGACCCCGTCCCGCCTTACATCTCCTATCCTTTCATCAACAGGAATGCCTGAGTTTGCGAAACGAGAGTCTGATTAGTTCCTACAAACTGAGAGCGTTTCTTCATCGCTCTGTTCTCCTCCCTCTCTGAGCCGCTCCATTCTGTCTGTCACCGCTTTTGTTCGCTTGTGGGAAACAGAGTTCTCTAAGCCTTTATTCAGAACAGAGCTGGAACCCAATCAAACAGAAAGAGAGAGAGAGAGAGAGAGAGAGAGAATCGCTAGTCTGATGACTGGCATGTGAAACAGTAAATTGCAGAGTCTCCAGACACATTAAAACCAGGAGGAAAAACCAATCACCTCCTTAATATCTCAATTGTTTCCCCTAGATCTAATCTAAAAGCAAATTGAGACTTTTGCTTAAGTTTCCTTATAATAAGACCAAAACAATCCCTCATGAGTTTCACCTGGACTTTCAGAAGAGATTTTTACAAAGTTGATTTTCATCTGCCTGGCTTCCAAGACCAAATCTCTTCTTATCCATATTCATTTATAACTCTACTATTTCTACTGTACTTTTACTGTATGTAGACAATCACTTGCTTCTGTTTTAATTCCTACAAAGTAATTACAAGAGCAACATCTTGATACTTGATTGAAACAAAACCGAGAAAAAGTATGATCTGATGTGTGCTAAATTATGAAAGAGAAACCTATAAGAAAATTCTATATGAGCCCTTCCACGTTGTATTATATTATTAAATATGTACATTGTAATTATGTCTATTGAAGATATTCAAAGTATAGTGAAAATTATACCATTGTTTGGTTACACTTTGTTTAAGGTGTCCTTGTTACAGTGTAATTACACATTTAATTACTGAGTAATATTAATTAACTACATGTACTTACTATATGGTTAGGGTTTGGCTTATAGAGTTACTTGCATGTAATTATAATTTGTTATTACAGTAAGTACAATAGTTAGTACATGTAACATGTAACTGTATGCAATTCTGACTTATTAACAATTATAACTACTATAAACAAATAAAAAAAATGAAATACCCTTAAACAACCTTATTTTGTGTTCTGCAGGTTTGGAATGATATGAGGGTGAATAAATGACTACATTTTTTGCGTAAACTGTCCCTTTAAGTTGGAGTGGCTCCAACCAGGTAACTCACAATTTGGCTGTAAGGTTGCCAGATATTCTTGTGAGATAAAACTAAAGAGAAATAAGGAATACCCCATGGCAAACAAACCACCCTATATGTACAGGCAAAAAAAAAATTGAGAAAAAAAGTTGTGTGGATGGATGAAAGGACTGATGTGTAATATGCGTATGACATGAATGCATGATCTCTCTCAACTCCCGTACTCTCATTCTTTTGTCTTTTACATTAAAAATATCATGCTCACAGCTCAGAAATGATGCCAGGGTCCAGTAGAGGGTCACAGCTGTGTCCTTTCATCAGATCACCCTCCGAATGAGAGAAAAGACCCCTCTGACAGGAGCCAAACCACCCCACATTCAACAGCTCAGAGGGGTGTGTGTGCTGTGTTTAGTTAAACTCGGCCTCATCTTTCATAAATCATACTTTCGTAAAGTTCAGCTTGAGTCTGTATGTGATTGTGAAGAGCTTGGAGTCCAGCGTCCAGCACACAACAGAGCTCTTAGGGCTGTTTGCGGCTGGTACTCGCTTTAGCTGGCACAGAGGGTGAAACAGCCTGGCACGGCTGCCCTCTTCTCTCTCTCGTGGGCCATACCCGGCAGGACGCCAGCCTGTGCTAGTGAGGCCACTTGTCTTTTAACAGAAAAGAAGGTTCTCTATCTTCTCCATCATCTGGCAGGGTCAGGCCTCATAGAGAGAACAATGGCTGCATACATCCAACCACAGAAAGCAAACATAGACTGTGCCGGGCAGCGGACACACTTACAAACCATCCCTCATACAGCTCTATGTGTATGTGCAAGTCCAGCCTGGTGCGGTTGTTGTGATGCCAAAAGGTTTGGATTTTCCCAGGATTGCCATGCGGTTCGGTGTGAGAGTTTGTGGGCAGGAAGGAATCTGCCCACTTTCAGTGGCACTCAAAGGAAAACTGTGAAATCGGCTCTGAACTGCAGCAGAGGACAAACAGAAGAGCAGAGGAGACAAACCCGACCCGTCTCGACCCAACTTACTGGAGGCTTTTCAGAGCTATTTGCAGTGGAGAATGACATCACTCTCCCAAACAGCCAACACAAAGACGCAGAAAAAAAATGCTCACAACATCACGACCTGAACGCACACGCTGAATTTAGACCAGGCCTCCCCAAATCCTGGTTTCCTCTAGTGCAGGTGCTTCAAATAAGTTTCCAAAGTTATTCTGCACATCCTCATGATCAGCCTGAAGAACTCCTCAGAAGAACTTGTTCTCTATTTCGGTTGCCATGCAACAGCATTTACAGAAGGTGCCATTAGTGAGGGGAAATGTGGGTTTTCTACTGTGGTGCCATATTTATACGCAATGGTTTTTATATGGTAATCCAAGGCACTTCAAAGAATACCACAGTACTACATGGTAAAACCATTTTCCGTTCTGTATAACACTGCATGAAAAATTTAACAGTTTAAAGATGCATCACACTGGGATGGTATCAGACGGCAGTGACATAGTAAGTTTACATTTACCATGGTACTGAATGATTACTATATTTATGTACCATGGAACAGTACTTCAATCCACTTAACATTTCCATGGAAAATGTTTTGTCCTTGCAAAACTCACCACAACAACACTGCATTGTAATTTGTAGCATTTACTCCTAAAGTTCATCGTAGCACCTTAAGGGTACAGACAGAGAGGTTCTTATTATGGGGGGATACCAACTTCTGTGGCTCTGCCATTGTAGAAAGACTAGAGGTCATCTTGGGTTCATCTTGGATCATGCTTTGATAACCAAACACATTTTTTTCTGAGTTAATAAACTGAGTTGTGCTATAGAAATCTGAAACTAAATCCTTCCTGTCAAAAAAAAAAAAGTCTATAACTTCTTTTCTTGGTGTAATCTATAAAAATAGATCAATCCAAAATGAATGTTTAATGGCAAACACTGATGATTATCCAATAGGCTGTCAGTCCATTAAATGATAACTTGTTCCCTCACAAAGACATTTATTCAGTGTAGTGAAGTCTCTCCTCCATTGACAGTCAGTCCCTGCATACAATCTCAGAAAAAAAATGTACAAAAGCTGTCATTGGGTCAGTACTTTTTCAAGGTATATCTTTGTATGTATACTTTAGGTACTAATACAGTATGTACCTTTAAGATATCAGTATGGACCCTTTAGGTACAAAGTTGTACCTTTTGAAAAGGTACTGCCCCAGTGACAGCTTTTGCTAACCTTTGAGGCTTGCCTTAAAGCTGTACATAAAGTACAAAGTTGTCCCTTTAAAGGTTCTGCCCTTTTGACAAGTTGTTGTACCCCTACCTATAGAGGTACAATCTTGCATGCTTTTTTTCTGACAGTGAAGTGTAGCCGCCAGTGTTACTGGATGGTTGTTATGGTGTTCTGTGGTTTTTAGCACATCAGCATTATTAGGTTAGTTGCTAGGTGACTGCTTACTGGTCAAGGTCAAAAGTTTACACCCCCCAATTCTATATGATATTTTTGTGTCTAGATATGACTCTGGTTCTTCCTTAAGTGTAGATCCATGGGATTTTACATCTGTTTTATGGACTGTCAGGCAAAAATTGCAAGTAATAGCACACTTCTCCCGAAAAATCTGCATAATTTGAGGTATTATTCACTTCTGTAGCACAAATGGTGCAAGACTAGCTATGTGCCAAAAGTTTAATACTTACAATTGGGGTTTGTTCAAATCCATAATCCTTAGTATAAACAACAGTAATAGGGATACTTTCTAGCAAGCACCACTATAAAATGCGGAAAGGATGGAATATTAAGTTACCGGCTGTCAGACTGAACAATCGGTTTGATATGATGTAGCCGACGGTCAAAGATGACACATACAGAAATATAAAAGCAGCAAACAGCAGCAGTTGAGTAATGGATACCAAAAAGCTTCAGGCAAACAGATTATCTAGCCAACAGTTTCCTTAAAAGAGCCCCTACCCAACACTCTTCTGAAGTAAACTAAACTGATGCTTTCTCCATGTGCTGCACCACACACATACACACACACACACACACACACACACACACATACTATAATGTCATACACACATAGCGGTAATCAATCCTGCTGCCAGTGTGAGAGCAGACGTCTTTCTCAGATCAGCTCTTCTGCTACGCTGCTAACTCTAAATTACAGCTTTGACTTCACAGCCCAGCACGAAGCCTTCCCTCTAAAACTCACTCTCATGCTGTGTGATGTGATAAACACCACAATAACACTCGCAATCAATGCAAACCAGCCTTTGTGCTTTATTTCAAAGTCAACATGAAATCAAAATAGATCCTTTTTTATTTTTTTAATACACATTCCTGATGTTTTTGTTCATAATTAGTGTGTGGACATTATGCCCAAAAAATGAAAAAACTCTCTACTTGATCTACTTCAGAAACGATTTTTCTTTTCGGCTGATTTTCCCCTTCCCTAAAATCACCTGGCTCTTTTCTTTCATGTAACCTCCACTTTTCACAATACAATCAATTCCCACCCACCATTAGCCAATTATTTCCTTGTTTGTATACTTAAAAGAAAGAAAGAAAGAAAGAAAGAAAGAAAGAAAGAAAGAAAGAAAGAAAGAAAGAAAGAAAGAAGATCACATTGCAACATGTGAAATCATTAGGGAGGAATTCTTTTGTGACTTTTAAAGGCTTTTATTTTGAAAGTGTGATGTGTGCAAAGCTGTATCTGATCATTATGTTCTTTTTTCTGTTCTATTGAGAGAGAAAGTAAGTTATGAGACTAAACTGTTCATATTTAGCAACACACACACTCTGTGGTCTGCCTTAACTTATTTTTAGTGTGAATGTGGGCAGTGTTCAGAGTTCGGATAATGTTAGCTACATTTCTGAATGCCAGAGTGTGTGTTTGTGTGATACACTTTAAACTCATCAATCCACTCTTTTCCTTCCTCTGAAATGTCTTTGAACTGATCAGAGGAAGGGAACACTTAAAGTTAGTTCATCTCGTGTTTTTCTCTCCGTGGGTCTTATCTGCGGGGCTGTACTTGAGCTGAAGGCATTAAGAAGCTTTACGCTCCACACAGTCTGACCGCAAAAGGTCAGTTTTGCAAATTGGGTTCATTAATCTTTAATAGTACAGCAACTCTACGGAACTTCTTCATCCATGCCTGCAGATTAAAATGAATCACATGCTCGGAAAGATTAGTCTGTTGGGAATTTTCTTGGGTCGGGTGAAAACTGTCCAGAGAGTCTGGAACCTTTGGGCTTACTGAAAGAAAAAGAAAAAAGGAAAAAAAAAAAAAAACACCTGACTGACACACTTTTCTGTTATCTGTTAGAGCTACAGCCTGGGTTAGAGGATGCTGGCATTTCTCTGCTGTGAAATTACAATTATTACCACAGTATCTACTGTAGCTATAGCCCCGTTTTTCTTCAGATGGGCTGTTTGACAGCTCTTGTCTCTTTTCTGGACAGGACTGTGAAAAACTGACGCTCCTAACAGCCATGTCCTCCTTCATGCCCCACTGAATGAGATGAAATCTCATCCGTTGCTGTTTCTAAAGGTAAGACAGCAGTAAATTCTCTCAAACGTGGATAGACACAATAATGAAACATTCTCAGGAATAAATACACCCAGAGGAAAATGTTATCGTTCAACACTTGGTCTGTCTCATGAGATTAAATGGAGTTCTCATTTATGTCATTGAGGTATTAAATGAGACTTTGTCTAAGATATTTACCCTACAATTCCTTAGGAGAAATAAAAACAGACAGAAATGAGACAAATTGATGGCATAAAGGTACACTAAGACCATGACAAGCAACCAGGCAGTCTCTTGTTTCCACTCTTCTACAACGTGCTTTGGCTTTTTTGTATGTAGCTTTGCAAAATCTAATTCAGTTTTTTCAATTTCTTTTAACAGTTTTTACATTTTGAGCTTGTAACTTATCAAACTACTGATTCAACGTTGTTTCCCCAATACCGGTGGTGATCTCAACTGGGTCAGAGCCTCATGACATGGATTCATCCTGCAATCATTTTCGGTGTTTTTAATGAGAAGCAGTTCTACACCAGATGGGTCACCTGTTCTTTCAACCATAATGATAGACTTATTAAAAATTTGTGATTCATAAAAAACTCATCAACCCCCCTGTGTCTCTCTCTGTCCAGTCTCCTTCCAAAAAACCAATATGTTGTCCAGGGAATGGTCAGTTGAGCAACTAGTCAGGAATTACTACTGTATATATAAAAACTGTAAAAATGCAGGTGGACCTATATAACTTTTTGTGTATATCTGAGCTTAGACCAGGGGTGGGTGACTCTGGCCCTCGAAATCCACGTTCCTGCAGAGTTTAGCTCCAAATACACTTGAACAGGCTAATCAAGGTCTTTAGGATTACTAAAACAAAGCTACAGGCAGGTGAGTTCGATTAGGGTTGGAGCTAAACATTGCAGTGGATCTCAAGGGCCAGAGTTCCCCAGCCTGGTTTAGACCAAATAAACAAACCAAAAGTTCTGCAAGTATAGGCACCTTTGACATGTTGGTCTTCATTGAAATGAGTTGTTTTCAGTGAGAGCATCATCGCGGAAGTCCTCCATATGCAAACCCTGATCAGAACTGTCAAATGCAGAACAGCAGCGAGCTGTCAGACAGCTGCAGCTTCATATTTAATAACACATCTGCTCCAGAGCACCAGTCGCAATCACGGACACATTTGAGACACTTCACAGGGTGTTGATACTCATCAAGAATGAGCAATTATGGAAAACATTTATCGGTCATCGGCAAACCTCTTGAACAGCCTCTGTAATCTGCTGAGTCTGAAAGTAAGTGTGCTGGATTGACGCTTGGATGGGTTTTATATCCAGTCAGCCCTGCCGAATACAGCTGTCCACTTCCCCACCCACCAACTCAAATTTTAGGTTTTATATTCCATTTCTAGCTGCATTAATGATGCCGTCATTACGGCCAGTAACAGTGGAGTATTAATGCCAAATTATTGGTTCTCTGAGCAGAACCAAACAGAGTTAGCACAAACCTGTCATAAACCTACTCAACAGTGAAACCGGACAGCACTTGGAGGTCCTTAAGTTCACTGAAGCAGTGCAGATGGTGGCCTGAGCAGCTAATTTTAACCTTTACTGCCTTTCCAGTCACAAAGTACTGGCTCAAAGTCTCTGATGATGAATTTTTTGTGAGCTGTGAGTTTATCTGATATGAAGTGGACCCTTGAAGTCCCTGGAAGTGAGTACTAACGTGATATTGGCAATAATACTAATACTAATAATAATAATAATGGTTGTGGATGTTATTATTCATAAGATATGTGGGTAAATAAGATAATAAATAAGATATATTTATTAATATCTTATTTATTCAGATCCATTAATTTATTTAAAACTCTATTAATTTATTAAAAATCCCACTCATACATACAATAGATTGAATACACCTCTTCTCTGAAAAATATGTTTTAATTTCTGAATTTAAATCAATTTTTATATTTTATGGGGGCCATAATCAGTCACAAATGTTGGGGTGATACAAATATCCTGATGTTAGAATGAAGTTTTTGAAATAAGAACTTTAAGTAGTTTGATATGACCTTGTATTTTTATTTCTTAGGAAATAAAACTCCTTTGCTGTTTATTAATATATATATATATATATATATATATATATATATATATAAACTCCTGTCTGCCAAAACATGTGGTGTAGCCAACATGCAGAAGTATGCATAAAAAAGACAAAATAGGAAATTATGTCATAGAGGACACCTGAAGACACTTATTGACTGTAAAATTTCATAAACACTGACCTTTGTCATCAGAAGGAAAGGATAAGTCAGGTTTTAAAATGTCCTTTGATATAACTCCCCAAAAATTATAAATTAATATATAAATAGAAGAGTCAGGGCTTAAAGACAAACTCAGTTTTTGTTGTTGTTGTTGTTGTTGTTGTTTTTCCAAACTAGAAATTATGACTCTAGTGTTCATGTGCACTCATCTCACAAATAAGATAATTCCATTATGACTTGAAGGCAGCAATACTTCCATCAGTTCTGCAAGGTCTAATCAAAAATGGCAGGTCAGGGCAGATTACAGGGTTCAAAACTGAGCATTATGAACTGCCATGTTACTCAGTTGGCTTTTAAGTGGTTTGCTTTAGTTTGACATCTGGATGGGTCTCAACGGGTGGGTGGCTTTCCCTCTTCTCAGATTCTACGTTTGGTTGAGTTCCACACAAGTTTCTTAGTGGATGAGTAGGAAGCCATGTTTCGTGAGGGTCACCAAGGTCAAAAATGCTATTTAGTTTGGAGAACCTCAAAGAAGAACTGTCAGCTGGGTTCATATGGCTGATCAATTCAACGCACTACAGGATAAAAGATTTGAATGAAGTATCAGACAGTAGCCAGTTATATTGACTATGTCTATGCTTTTTGACATTTATGCCTGTTTGAGTCAGTGAGTAGTGTGAATAAATGGTGACAGAAGTCATAAACTACTTCCTAACTGCCTACAATTTATGGAACTTCTGTCAGGTAAGATTTTAATAAACAGCAGTGTGGCAAATAGCTGATTGGTGGAAACAGTGAAACTCAGACACTCAGAGATTACAATCAACTAGACAACCATATTAAACTTGAAGACAAAAGGACAATAACCTTACAAATCCAATTTACATTTAAACAAAAACAGTAAACCAGGAAGAGACGTTATCATTTAACCTACAATTTGTACTCTGTACTCAATTCAACTCAGAGTCCAAGGTTCTCTAGGAGACATTTGTAAGCTTTTATGACCCTAAATTTCGCCTCACTGTCTAAGGCCTTTAGTGAACTCACATTATGCCACTTACCCATTAAAATTAATTTAGTTTAGCGTGACTGCAGCCCCACAGAGAGCCCTGTGGGTGTGTGAACAGTGAGTGTGTTGGGGTGATCAGGGGTCAGAGGAAATTTCCTGGCTGTGACTGCAGACAGGCGCTCGCTGCTGTTCTGAGCACTAAACAGCCCTCAGAATGCTCTTTAGGGTTAGTCACTGGCGTCGTTTCAGCAGCAGGAGAACTATTATGACCCTCTTAGGAGGGGGGTTTATATACACACAAGTGCTTACCAGTATTCTTACCAGTATTATTAAATATTACAAATAAAAATGATTTAAACACTAATATAAAGTAATAAATAATAAAAATTCAATAATTTATGTACAATAAATTGAAAAATAGAAAAAAAAAACAGTTGAAATACTTTCTGAAACAAAATTAAATAAAATATATTACAAATATTTTTGTAGTCACTGACATTTTCATAGAGGAAGAATCATATGTCTCAGCAGCAGGAGATCTATCGGAAACCTTTGAGCAGGGTGTTTTACGAACACACACCAGTATTATTACTGAATTCATATAACTGAAAATACCACTAAGAAGAATTATTTAAAAACAAATGTAATAAAATAATAATTTAAAATTTCAATAAAATTTAAACAATTTATGGAAATACAAAAAAATGTAAAAATAAAAATACTGAAACAATATATATTTAAAAAAAATGTTTTAGTCACTGAAAAAGTTTAATTTCATTTAATGTGAACGGCTATCATTCAGCATTTAATGTGAATGGCAATAGAGTGTACAATAGAATACATCAATGACTCTTTGAATTGATGAGGGGAGCTTGGCTCATGAATATTAATTATATGAGGTGACATTCACCCTGTAATCCTGACTGGTTTGCTGAAAGACAGACATTGGTAGGAAGACGTTAGTCATGGCAGGATTACCACTTACTGTTTGTTCAGTCCTTCATCTATGTAACGGCTGGGTTTGAAGTCATTATTTTACATAATCAGCTACAAATGGAGAGACAAACTGGGTAATCTCTTAAAGTCTGACATATAGACAGGCTTGCACTATAGGCTCCAATTTTGATTTGTACTACAACATTTTCACTAGCTCCAACAAAAAATATGATGTTTTAGTAACATTTTAGTAATAAGTATAGTTGTGCATTTTTATATTTTTCATTAAACATACAGAAAAGCTATCATTTAACTCTGTGACATGTATGGAAAACAGTGGCTTATGATGCAAAACATTACTGATTTGTATATAATTTTTTTACCGATTGTAGCTTAGTGACATATTTAAATCAGCAGAAACCTACCACTATGTTCTACACACCACAGACAATAAAATAAGTTCGCAGGACTTAAAATATTTGAACATGATAAACAGATTTAAGATCAACCAGTGACAGTTCCGTCAAAAGGGCCTAAAACTCTCTCACACTGGTCTAAAAACTCTAATGTGTTGCTGTTATGATTTTTTTTTTTTTTTTTTTTTTTATTATGCAAACAAACATACTATTTACAGGTGACAAAT